>MU228335.1:562948-585473 GCA_018584345.1 Thuja plicata
TACCATTTATTTAAAATATAATCAAATAATCCTCATTGTATTGTGTGAGATAAATGTATCATTATTTTTATTATTATAATAGGACTCAAAATTTCTTCAGTGTCATTGATTTATCAACAATCCAAAGTAAATCTTAGCCCTGATAAGCGTTACAAATAAGATAGCAACATTTTTGTCTCATGGAATATAATGAAGATCACTAGATTATATTTTAAATCAATAATGACAACTAATATTGGTGACACAACCCTACTATAACTAACAGTTATGATATATTATTGGTGAATTAATTTAGATTTCTATAATAACTGATACAATTTAGGCGAATTGAATCTATCAAATTTTAGGCGAATATTTGAGTTCAATTTTTTAATAAAATAAATTATTTGGCGATTTAAATATTTCTAAAATAAAATTTTGTAAAAGTTTGGCGATTTTGGTCGCCTTAAATCTTGAATTATTAGCCAAATTTGGATTCTCAAATTTCAAAAATTAGCCAATTGGCGAATAATAGCCACTAAAAAAATCACTGATTAAGATCTGTATGTGTGAATTTGAAAGAATTATATCATTTGCATCACATTGAGTCCAAAAAAATCTTGAGTTAGTTGCAGAGTAGAGTGTATGTTTTTCTAAAGAGATGCATAGTGTGGTTGAGTTTACACAGAGTGTTGATGAACCCATCTAGGTAATTGCAAGAAAAAATGAAGAAATTGGATTGAAGCAGTGAAAGGGTAGACATTCATGGGCGGTGACCCAATTCGACGAGAACCAACTGATCATAGTCTAGTGTTGTGAGACTCTAATAGTCTATCTTTCTTTGAAAGGCCAGAGTGAATTCATCATTTTCTAAGGGTGAATGAGTTTAATTACGAAATTACAGAGCAGTTTGTTGAGACCTTTATTAATATATATTAATAATGATGTAGTCATTAAGGGTCTCAGGGTGGATGTGTCTGAGGTGGCTATCTCAAAAGTTCTAGGGCTCCCTAGAATGGGAGAAGAATATCCACCATCACCAGATGCAAAGTCTGCCAAGGCTGAATTCGCAAGACTAGGAAAAGTATTTCAGTCCACTAGTCGAGGCACACAACGACTATCTTTACTACCACTATGGAGAGAAGTTGCTACCCATATAATCAGGTATATAACATGTCATGGTTGTCATTCTTTGTTATACATTGCTCATATTACGTCGATGAGTCATCTATGATATAATAGATTAGTTAATGTACCTAATTACCTACATCGAATGTTAACTAGAATGACATCTGAGTATAGAAAGAAAGGAACTCAGTCCTCTTTGTCGCATGACTACTTAGTAGTCCTATTAGTGAAAAGAGGTCTTTCCTCTCAATATCCCAATGTCTCTTTGGATGAATTCAAAGAATGGGGTTATTTACCCAATAGGCTCCTCAGAAATATCCCTCACGAGCAAGTAGTGGCTGAAGGAACTGAACATAATAATGAGCAATTGGAAAATGAGGGAATAATCCGCAAGCTGCAACCAATTTTTTACAGATTTTAACATTATATCAATAGGAAGACCTTTCATCATGTCCATTTCAACCAGTATATGGGCATTGGTGGTATGAAAAAACCCAAAGAGCCCTCATCCACCCCTACAAATCTACCCAAAGAGTTTCCAACAGCTTCAAGGTAAGATTAAAACCAATATTGTAATGAAAGATTGGGAAGTCTTACAAATCAAGAATCTTGTCAAAGTATTTGGTGGCAAGGTTGAAAGCAGGATATCATGGTTTCAGTAATAGTAAATGCTTGTCCTCCCAGCTCCATTGTTACTCAGATGGGATTTTGGTTTTGGCCTGCTTATACTCAAAGGTTACTACAAAAAAACCCTGTGCTCCAATATAAATCTGCACATTCCCCTCTAGAATAGGGCTTTGAAACTCTGAGGTCCACCTATGTAGATCACCAAGGCTCAGCCAAAAACCCTTAAATCTCCCAATCAACCCCATAACAACAAAAAACTTCTGAGTTTCTATCACTTCATTCTCTATTTCTTCTCCTAGGCATGTCGTTGGTGTGTCGGCCACTAGCATGTCGTGGTTTTGGCCAAAAATAGCCCCGCCCTTGCTACATTCACCTGCCCCTCCATCCCCATCATCTCTTCCAGGTCTCTGGTTCCCTATCAACAGCTTCCTCTACATGCTAAGCCCTTCATTGATGTCTAATCTAGCAAGCCACCACCGTTAGGGGAAAACACAGCATGGCTTCTCCTGTCATTCGTTCCTCCCCCAAAACCCCTTACTCGGCCCCTGAACTTGAACTTCAAAGCTGATCTCGTAAAGAATCGATGATTGCCTGTAATGTTGCTAGTATGCCCAGACCATCTTGAGGAGTTCCACAGGAGCTCCACCATTAAAGCTCGCCTCTCTGCAAGGCATGCATGAAAGCCCTGGCCACAACAAGGAGGAGTGGGAGCTTGGACATCCTTACAATGCATTCTTTTATTTTGCTTTATAATATATGAAATAAAGTTAATAGAATTTGCTTATAACACTCATAACATTTACATGAACGATTTACAAATGAGATTTATCCATTAAATGACAACCGTTTTGAACAAACAAATCAAAACTATTATAAGTTAGAATATTCTACGGCACAAACATTGCGGCTCTACTTACGGAGTGGGTACTGAATGAAGAAATACAAGTCATGGAATTAACGTAGTTAATGTCAATTTGCGAAGTTAGTATAGCCAAGTTTAAAAGAGGAAAATTAGATTAAAAAAAAGGCAGAATTGTGTGATCCGGTCAACCAGGTGGGAGTGGGAAAAACTCTTTGTTTTGGGGTGCTTGAGGCCTTTTGCCATTGGTGGCTGACCGTGTAACAAAACCAAGGTTGGGATAAGATCTCACTAATGAGATATATTATGTGACACAGAGGAGGCATTATACAGCTGTTGAAACATTGTGCGAACAGCAAATTTATCGTGTAATTGCTGCAGAAGAGACTGAGCCACTTACTGAGGAAGGGATGCACAAGCTACCAAAGAATGTTTGTGCATGTTCGCCATCTATCTATATTGAATTAATGGTTTTGACTATGGTTTATTAATATTGTAGATCTTTGAAGTTAGTGGTAAGTTGGAAAACGGCTGTCCCATCTCTAGGATGAACCAATGCATAAATTATGGTGTGTGAAGGTAACTTATGTATTGGTGCATCCTAAGGGGTGGAAAGCTATAAGGAATCTAGCATATTTATAAACATATGAATAAGAAATCTGACATATTCTTTCCATCGTCCATTACACTATCTCACAAGCCTGCTCTTGTAGCATGTCATGATACTGTTCTGTCTCTTGATGGGGATGGAGGCTGGAGTGTTCATTTCAAGAGGTTGTGGCAAACATATATTTTTTTTACACAAATGTTTCGTTTATAGAAGGGCTACCGATCAAATATCACAAGCATTGCCTTTGGCTCTGATATTTTTCTCTTTACTTAATTGTAGGGATTCTGCACCATGCCTTCATGAAATAAGAAATCATGAATCTGGTAATGAAATAATGAAAACAGAGTGCCAAAGTGATGCATTGACAATGCAAAAAGTGTTTGCATGCACAAAAGGAGTACTTGAGTTTGTTTTGTTCTTACTCATTTCTTCCATACTAGCCTGTTGGGCGTACACAGAGCCATCCTGAAGTTGATTTCGATCTCTCTACTGCCACATCTGAAGGAATTAATAAATTGATACACAGCAATGAACACAAACAAATCTTTTATTTGTTCAAACGAGATTACAAAATCTTCTTGATCACAAGATCAAGGATCAATTGATCAAAGATAAATAATTCATTACAAAATGCCTCTCTGTGTATAAGTTTTAGACACAGCAAGAACACTCTTACCATACAACTATTTAGAAATCCTAATTTTAGCTCATGCAGAAAACTGCAAAAGACTGCAGTTGATCTCATGCGATGTGGGGAAATCACAGTTCCAACAATGTCCACGCCGCGGAATTAGCATTTTGTATTTTTACATGCAAGTAATCTGTATTTTATTGTTTTAAATTTTAATCATAATTATCTAGAATATTCAAAAGCACTTGAGATTTTAAGTCATGTAATTTTATTACCTCATTATCATTACAGCAATATGCCCCATTTTTATTCCTCCCTCCTTATCAACATGACCAGATTTACTTTTGCTATTTTGCTTGGCCATTTTGTTATTCTGCAGATGTCAAGATAAGGTTTTCTTATTGTATGCTTGATGAGAGTAAAGGTTTAAAGGTATGCAAGTCATGTTTTGTTGAAAACTATGATTACAATCTAGAGGTCATTGATACTTGCACCTCTACAATGAGGCTCTCGCAATCAAATTTAATCAATATTGAAAAGTTTCAAAATATAAGAAGTATCAAAAAATGCACAACCTAAACTTTTTTTTCCCTGAAATACTGATTCGCCATTAGGGTGCGACACAAGAAGGCCTGGGAATTATGAAACTTGGAACCAGTTAAGACTGTGCTAGAGAAATAGGGGAAGCTCTTCCAATATATTTGAAATTAATCACTCTTCTTTTGTGCCAAATGACATAAAATGGAGTCACAATCTCTAATAATTGTTAGCACATCAGTTGTAAAGTGCAACATGCATGTTTAGCATCAACCTTTAATTCAACCTCGTTTAACTGTACATGTCCTGCACTTGGTCTATTTCTGTTAGATCTAGCACTGTCATATCAGCATTTGGCAGGGACTCTTGCTGCACTGCACCCATTGTTATTTTACTACTGTTTAGTATTTATCATGTCACGTACAGATTCCACAAAAAATTACTAACCGAAACCAGGGCAAGTGACTTACCTAAAGATTCTAGACAAATTGTATCATGCTGCCAACAATGCCCATGAGAAAAAATAGGCAGAGTTTGCAGGAAAAGTATTATGGAACCCTACCAAAGCAGGAATTGGTTATAAATGAGACGAACCAAAAATAATCTCCCTGCAGCTGCTGCTTCAATATATTGATAACAGGTGAAAAGTAAATCTTTGATATTGGATTCGGAAATTGGATTTTATTTGATTTGAATGCATTTATAACAAAGTTGAAAACATTTTGTCCAAACTTTGGCAATCAGGTTGATGTAAAATCATTTGACAAAATTATTTTGTCCAATTTTTTTTTCAAAACAATTTCCACCAGAATTGCTCATGGATTTCACATTACACCTTTTATTGTACTTCTATGAATGCATTTGATTATAGACAATTGTATCACCACTAATCAATTTTTAAATTGATCTCTACACAACAAATGTTTGCATCAGTAATAATCGAAGGCACAATTAATAGCTATGTGGGGATTGATGGCTTTGATTTTTTTCCAATATATCCCGTCTTCCTTCAACATCTCCCTCAATTCATCAGTCCCTGTCTCCCAGTACCTGAACTCCTTGAGTCTTTTCAGCCGCTCCAATCCGTCTCCCACTTTATTCACCTTCCTACACTCTTGTAGACAGAACTTCTCGAGGCATGCCATGGCTCCATCATCCAGTTTTGGAAACTCCTCCAATTCAGGGAATCCCCTTATATCAAGGAAGCGGAGGTGTGGAAACCCTCCTGACTTTCCAAACTCCTTTGGCAATTCTCTACAGCTCTTGTTCCACCTCAAGAACAAAGTCACCAGATTGGGCATTGCTTGGAATTCTGGGTAATTACTACAATCACAACCCCTTAAACGGAGGAATGTGAGATTTGTCAAACAACATATCCAACTTGGCACTGCAAACTTCCTTAGTGTAAGATGTTCCAGATCTTTCATTGCTTTCATTCTCTCTGGAAACTGGGGAAGATCCGATTCTGGTCCACCCTACATTCCAAAAATCTCATTTCCAACTTCCAGCCGGCGCATCTTGAGCAAGGGTGCAAGGATCCCTTCTTCTATCCTCTTCAACTGCGATTCCTGGTCAACTTGAAACCTTATTTCCTCAATCTGACTCATCTTGCCAACATCCTCTAACCTTAACAGACCATCCTCTTCCATGGATAGGGACAACAGAAAGAATGATCCTCGTAGTGTTCGCAAAGACTCCAGCTTTGAAATTCCCTTTGGCATTCGCTGAAACCGGCCTTTCAAATGCTGAAGGCACTTGAGTTCACTTATCCATTTGGGCGCCTGAGGCTCTAATCCATGACAATCAGAGACATCAAGAAAAGAGAGACTCTTAAGACATCTCACACAATCTGGTACCTTTTTAATCTCTGTCCTCCTCAAATTCAACACTTTAAGAAGTTTCATCTTTCCAACGCAAGCAGGCAATGTGAAGATATTTGTGTGGCTCAAATCGAGAACCCGCAGAACTCCCATTCCGCTAATCAACGTTGTCTGAATGCGTCTTCCAATTTTGCTGTTGCCAGACAATGATAGTGTGCGGATAAGTGTGGGAGAAACAGGCCGCCTCTTTAAGATAGCATGCTCATCTATATTTTTCTTGGCCAAAAATAGGCGACACCAGCGACCACCACCTGTATTCACAGAGTGCAATTTGGGAAAGGCCTCTTCAACATCGAATGCACATTTATTTTCTCTGGATATAAGTATGGCCAAATCCAGCAATAGATTATGAATTTTACAATATTTTATCAAATTCCATTCTTCCCACACTTTAACCAGACAGAGATTGGCGAGCTGATCTAAACAATCCCATGGGTTCTCTCCTGCTGGAACAAATCCTTCTCCCATCCATAGATATATGAGATACTCACACTCTATTTGCTCATCCTCGGGAAAGAAAGAAAGATAAGCAAAACAAGCCTTTAAATGTGCATGCAGGGAGTCGTAACTCACCTTGAGAATATCCATGACAGGGTCGCTAGGAGTAGCTACTTTTTTCAGTTTATGAAGCTTGGACTGCCAGCCCCTTGGCAGTGTAGTGCTCGCCAGGGATGCTGCTGTGGTTTTGATTGCAAGTGGCAATTTCGCACATTCCTTCACGATGTTACCAGCTACCTCCTTCAGGTACTCTGGCGGTCCAATTCTCTCAGACTGGGGAAATGCATAAGCACAAAATAGCTCCCAACTCTCTTTATCTGTCAAACTTTCTATCTCATAAATCTCAGCATTGAGATTTGCACAGACCTCTCTGCTTCTTGTGCTAACCAAAATTTTGCATTGACTGTTAGCTCCAATTGGGATACCAAGTTTAGTTAGCAGATCACCTTCTCTAATAGCCCTCCAGACATCATCTAAAACAATAAGACATCTCTTCCCTTGGATAAAGCTATGAATTGACTCTGCTGCTACCTCTTCACTTACTCCACCTTCCATAATCTCCTTACTTAAATCTTTATCTAGTTGGAAGGCTAAATCACTGAGCAACTTGGAAGCAGATTAGATCTGAGAAATTGAAAGCCATGCAGATATATCATACCTTCCCTTTTCGATGTTGTAGACATGCTGAAGAAGATAGTTTTTGCCCATTCCCCCCATTCCAACAACTGCAAACTTCGAATCTTGGGTTGTATCCCGACTGGTTTCGAATCACTGGGCAGGAGACTTAGCCTCTTAAATTGTCGTCTCTGAGACCTACTTGATGATTCTCCTTCTTCTATGTGAGAAACCGCAGTATGAACTATATTCAATTGATTTCCATCTACAATAACAGATCTCATTCGGGCTTTGACATTTTGAATTCTTCTGCCCATTTGATGGCGAATAATCAATTGATTACAACTCAAAGTGCAAACTTGAGGCTGAGTAGTATACATAGAATCCACAACACATATTTGAAGAATGTCCTCTGCCTCCCAGGCAACGTCGCGAACTCTCTGAAGCCATTTTTTCACAGACTCCTCTTGTCTACTGCTCTTCTCATCAGCTTCACTGAGAAAATAATTGATTTGCTCTATTTGGTTCTTCAGCCATTCAAAGTCTTCTGTGAAGTTCAAAACTATGTTTACCTCGTTAGCTGCTTGTTGAATGGCTATTTCACAAACTTTTCCAACAACAGCATCTGCAAGTACAGAAGCCATGTTCAAGTTTTCCCTGAAGACAGAGAGTTGCAGCTACTGGGGAATGGTAGAACAGCTATTCCTGATAAGCTTAGATCAGTATGCAGGTGCCTTCTTATTGACATTTACTTATTAGATAGCGTGGTTTGGAACCTGCATTTAGGGTTAGTGACAAAGTTTTCGTTTTTTTTTTTGTTTTTTTTATAATATTTCTATTGTATTGATAAGGGTTAGTGACAAAGTTGGGAATCTCCTTTTATATATATATATATATTTTAATTCATGGCTTATAAAAATATTTTAATAGAACATTTAAAATAGAAAAATTTACATCACCACTTGTGATGAGATCTAGAAGGATCAAGATAAACACTCTACAATAAGTCAAAAAAAAAAATGATACTTATTCATATTTAAAATTCTTTATTTCAAACAATTTTACCTAATTTATAATTGGGAATTTCCTTATTGTATTTTTATATTTTAATTTATGTGTCATAAAAATATTTTAATAGAACATTTAAAACAGAAAAATTTACATCACCACTTGTCATTTGTTATGAGATCTAGAAGGATTAAGATAAACACTCCACAACAAGAAAAAAAATGATACTTATATATTCATATTTAAAATCATTTATTTCAAGCAATTTCACCTAATTTATATTTTATTTTAATAATGTATATTAAAATAATCATCACTTAGTCATGAAATCAAGAAGGAATCAATATAAACACTCCATAACAAAAAAAAATTTAAAATGACATTTTTGAATTCACATTCACAATTCTTTATTTTAAGTCATTTTACTTTATTTGTTCACTTTATTTTGTAGTATATTAAAAATTAAATTATTTATCACATTATGAAAAAAAAAATTATTTAAATTATTTGAAACATTGTAATATAATATAAAAAAAATTATATCGTATAATTTATTATGAAGTATGAAGTTAGCATTTAAGGAGAAAGGATGTAAATATGTTAAATTTGATCTCAAGGTATGGTGTCAATTCATTATGTTCAAATACAATGAATTTCATTTGTAGTAGTCTTGAAATAGAAGATAACGTGATCTTCCTCAAAATTGAAGAGCTATTAGTTTTCATTTATAATGAGAGATAAAATTATCTCAACTTGCATATAGTACTAAAATTAAGGTCATTTGTTATGGTTGAGAGTCATGGGAAGATGAGATGGGACAAGTGTCCTCATTTAGGGCAAAGGAGATGGAGGGAGAAGGATTGATGAGAGAATCAATGGTGGGGTTTCTCTTAGGGAATATTGTGTGGATAATATGGAAGGGCTAATGTGGAGTACCCTCAGGGGATGATCAAGTCCTTTGACTTATGCGATATGGTACAAAGACTGTTATGCCCCTAACCCTATAGAATGTATTATGTTATGAATAGTCAATGTATATGTATATGTATATGTATATATGTGTGTATACATACATACATAGATATATGTGTGTATAAGTATACTTATGTATATGTATGTACATGTGTGTGTATAGGTTGTTCTATGTGTTATATTTAAGTATCTATGTCATCCTAGGTGGTATCCAAGGCATAAGTATGGTATATATAATTGTGGAGAAGGGAATTTGTAACGTGACCAAGATTGATGGAATCTCAAGGGACAAATACACACAACGCTTGTTCACTTCTACTAGCACTCTAGTGAGCTAGGGTGATTAGGAAGAAAATTTGACAAAATGAAACTTAAGACTTAAAAGAATGCAATACGAACTAAAGAAACTAGATTTGCTAGATCATACTAATAGATACAAATGTTTTAACTACAACAAGAAGAAAGACAAACTATCATATCAATATAGAGAGCTACCCCCATAGGTAGCATTTCGCCTAAAACCAAAAGAAAGACAAATTGTCAATCTCTGGTCGGAAGGTTTCAAGGATGCAAAAAAATACTATCTTCTTATAACATCTACTACTCGTCTATTTATCTCTTCAATGGATATCAAATCAATGACATCCAAAAGCATATTAGGAATTTTCTATGGTATGATAGTAAGGGAAACAAGAATCAACATTCTGTTAAATAGAGTTGGTGCACTATTGAGAAGAAATGGGGTGGTTTAAGGTTGAAAGATCTTAGAATTTATAGATTTCTTTGCAATTTTGATTCTCTCTTTACTCATTGCAATACTTGCTAAATGTCTCTCTTCATGCCAAAACTTCATAGGATATCATTTCTGGTTGTTGGAACTATATTATTGAACCTAAAAGAGCATGCTTCAAGCGGATACTCCTTTTTCAAAGGTTCCCATATAAAATCATACATAATGAAATTGATCTATTTAACATTTGTAGAGTTCCTAAACCTATTAAACATATCTTCTTTGATTTTTTTATTGCTAAGGAAATCTGGAATATATTTTGTCCTACTCTTAATTATTAGAATTGCAATACTAGTTGGTCAGATATCCTAAATGGTAAGATCAGTAAATTGTCTAAAAAATTAAATTATTTTTCGTTCTTATTATCTACTAAAATTCTCTAGCATATTTGGATTTATACAAATGAGGAAAAATTTCAATGTAAGGAGAGGTCTCTTAATGAGTTTGCTAAGAAAATCATTATTTCTAAAATTGACTCATAGGTGGCAGTTACTATGACGATTATAATCAAAGAAAATTTGAGAAATTACTCGAAGGAGGGTTGGTGGCTATGAACACATTTGAGATCCTCTACGATCAAACATGGGCCAACAACAAACAAGAAAACTAGTTCTTCCTTCAAGGGTTGTTATAATTCATGAAAAGATATAACAAGAAAGAGCATGTTGAAGGAAGAACCTGTTAGCACTGTCAAAAAATTTCCACGGTTCCAAGGGTTTTCAAAGTGTTTGAGTTTGGGTTTTAAGTCTTTTGTGTCTTTGGTTCTTAAACCCTTGGTCTGTCTTGGCAAAAAGGCTCTTAAACCCTAAACCCCTGAGTATGTTATAAAATTATGTTACCTTTTTTTCAAGTCACTTAAGTGAATTTACCCATGTACTTTAAGTCGTCATCTGCTGGGCCATCTAATATTCCCTAAGTCCTAGCGGGGTTTACTGTATTTTTTCCTTAAATCCTAAAGTTATCGCGACCTTTTATTTCTCCCAAGCGTCGAGCAAGTTCTTTTCAATCCAACGGTTGGTTTATTCCCTTGATTGAAATATGCAGGAAGAATATCCTTCAAGGCATTGCGCCTAAGTGACAAGTGGCAGACAACGGGACATGGTCAGAGATAAAGTAAGGTTAAAGACACGATAGATTCATTTTGATCTAACAGTGGGCAATTTTCCTCGATCAGATGTTGCACGTTGTTTATTCATCAAGGCATCACACTCTCCTGACACATGACCATCCTGAGATCATGAGGTCAGCATGTTCAAAAGCTAGCAACATGTTCATGCACCATAAGATCTATTTTCATCACACGGTTGGCGCATTTCCACTATCTGGAGCTACAAGAAAGTTATTCTTCGCGGCTTCGTGCCTTTGTGACACGTGGAAAGTGCCCGGGGTTAAAGAAAGGTTAAAGTGTGGTAAAATCTCTTTTGATCAAACGACGGGCGTTATACCTTGATCCGAAGATGTAAGGTAATTATCCATCAAGGCATCATACCTTTGCGTCATGTAGAAGTTGGTGGGACACTGTTAGGGTTGCAATATTTATGGAACTGACAGATCAATTTCTATCCTATGGTTGTCGCAACGCCTTAAAAAGAAGGTGATCAAAGTTTCTTCCATCAAGGCATCACGCCTGAGCATCACGTGTCTATGGTGGGGCCAAACTGAGGTCAAAGGGAAGTTAAAGGACAGTCAAATCATATCAGATCGTGTGGTTGGCACGTTGTCTCAAAGAAAAGGTGCACATTGTTTACTCATTGAGGCATTACACATGTTTGCCACGTGGCCATCTCAGATCATGGGTCTGAGTTTCTAAAGAAAGATAAATACGGAGCAGATCTACTTCAATCTAACGGCTGGCGCATTGCCTTGATCAAGAGTTTCTTGAAAGATAGTCATTGCGGGATTGCGACAGAGCAACATCTTGCATTCTGAGATCTTGGTGCCCGGGTGTTTTCAAAAGATGATCGACGACCACATTTTAAAAGCTAATAAAGGGTTTGATCTCAATCGTTGATGGAGTTTTCCGCGCCAGGTGTAGCCATTGCATCTTATATTTGAATTTTTAAATGTTTTCCTGAGGGTTTTAAAGTGGTGGACTGTGTCTTTTGCTACAGGAGAGTAAATTAGTGAATTTGATCTTCTAGGTCATTTTTATGCAGTTTTGGGATGCTGCTAGGGTGAAACCCGATTGCTCAGAATATCTTCAAAGTGCATTTATGATGAGAAATGATGATTTAGGCTCGAAATTTGCAAACCTTATGTAATCCTTAATCGACTCCTTATCTCTTCTACTTTAATGGTTCCAGATCTATTCCTGAGTCTGGTGGTTGGAGGATTAGATTTCCTTTGAACACATATATTCCCTAATGAGTTGACACAAACATCTAGACATTCCATATTCCTTTTCTACCTGGAATGTTCTTTAAGATTTTAAAATCACTAGCGGCTACATATTATATTGTGCAAAATGGATTGATGACAGATTTTACTTTTGGTTGAAGGCAAGGTAGTTGAAATGAGTTAATGCATTTAATATCTTGAATGACCTAGTTGTTGGTCTTTTTCCCTAAAATTATCTAAAGCTTGTTGTAATCCTTGTTCTACAAAAGGATTTCCAAAATCATTTAGTAGGGGCTGGAAACTTGGGGGAAGTATAGAAAGCATTAAGTTACATACTTATTTGAGTAAGAGTATAGAAGATGTGTGCCTAGAGAGTATCAATATAGAACAGAAGGTTTCAGGTCTTTTGCATTTATTGAAGTGGTATAGGTTTTGAAACAAATTGAAACAGGAGCATGATTCTTCATACTTAATATAGTATTTCCAGATTTAAGTCTCTCCTTTGTGCCTATTTCTTGAGTTGTGAATTTTATGATTCAATGCATAGATTTTATCTATGTATATGTTGTTATTCCTCAGTTTTGATCAAGGATCAAATTAAACGTTTCTTTGGATAAGACATAAGTTCATTTGGTTTGCACAAGGATCTTATAAGAAGTGTATGGTCTGAGTTACTTGTATTTATGGCTTTGAATCTTTGACTGTAGTTAGTTCCTTGTGTTTTGTATCTGTATTAGACTTTGTTTCCCAATGGATAAAGCACTGATCAAAAACTAGTACATTCTGCACTGATACATGTTTGGTTGGGTTTGGCTATATTCTTCCCTTTTAAAACATCAAAACCATCTCAGTTTCCTTTTGAGTTTTGTGGCTGTTGGTTGTTGTTCTCCGTGGTGATTGAGAGTCAATGAATGATTGGTTATCATTTAGTACTTTCTTACCATTATCTGATGTTAAAATCCAGAATGAGTTGTAAAGTGTTGTGTATTGAACTGGATTAGTTACACCCACCTTGGTCTTACAAAGCCAGAAGTGCAGAGGGCAGTCGTGTCGCTATAGTTGATCCAATTACCTTAAAGATCTTCACATATTTGGAGCTAACCACTCTTAAAATCAATCTCAAGGTATATTGGTAGCTTTCAAAGCATAAACATTTTAAAACGCCAACAGAACACCCAGACACAGGAGAATAAGATCAAAATAATTTTTTCTTCCAATGAAAACAATAACATTGGTAAACCTAAAGGAAGAAAAAGCTAGTTTCTAGAATCTTGTGTCCCTATATATATATATATATATATATATATATATATATATGGCTAAGAAAACAATGATTTCACATTTTGCACACACAAATAATTATTCAATGCAAAATCTTATGGATGGCTAAGGAAACAATGATTTCCTTGTGTTCATATTTTCATTGGATCCCTTAAAGGAGACAATTCTTTCCTTAAGGATTGCTTCTCCTTTTCTAGATCCTTGAATGGAGACAATACTTTCATTAAGGACTGATCTTCCTTTCCTAGATCCCTTTGGAGATAATGCTTTCCTTAGGTATGATTGCCTTTCCAGATCCCTTAATGGAGATAATTCTTTCCTTAAGGATTGGTCCTCTTTGATGGTTTGATTAGCATAACACAACTTGCTAGACTATCAATGTCATATTGTGCAATGCTTTCTTTTTGTAGGTAAGGCAATACCTATTAGGATTAGGTAATACTGAGGGGGGGTGAATCAGTATTACAACACTTTAAATTTAAACTTAATTATTTCCAACATAACTATGCAATTACTAAAATACTAAAAAATATGTACACATAAAGTAAATAAATCATAACACCATTATTTGTTCACGGGGAAACCCTGGCCAGGGGAAAACCTCGTTGGGGATGATACCCACAAATAATGAACTAAGATTATAGTGTCCTTGTTAGGAGACCTAGCCCTGTTAGGAGCTCAAAATTTTATTTAGTACATATCCTTGTTAAAGGATAAAAACCATGTCAAGGGCAGAATAAGGAGCTTACATACACATAAAGTAAATAACTCATAACACCATGATTTGTTCATGAGGAAACCCTGGCCAAGGGAAAACCTCAGTGGGGATGATACCCACAAATAATGCACTAAGAGTATAGTGTCCCTGTTAGGAGACCTAGCCCTGTTAAGAGCTAAATATTACATTTAGTACATATCCCTGTTAAAGGATAAAAACCCTGTTAGGTGCAGAATAAGGAGCTTACAACTCTTACAATTAGAAATTATCTTTACAAGAAGATTTCTCAAGTAATAAACTCAACAAGCATTAGTAATTCTTAGATAGTTCCAATTATGGCTCACAGTATCCTTTATCTGATTCTGACATCACCATGCATCTGCGCATTCCTTCTTCTATCTTCACATCTCAAAACATCTCTATATATACTCGATCTCATAATTAGTCGGCTCACAAATATATCACAAAATGTGACAAATACTTTATCAAATAATAAACACATAGTAATATATCATACATTAATAAAAGTAGGGTAGGACCCAATCCAAATCCAAATTAGCACTTCTGGATTCCACAATATACTCCCTTAATCATCGCGACCATTCAACTGTCTTGTTACACTGTTGTATTGTCTTCACATAACTTCAACAGACTGTAACTCTCTAAAATCAACTCCACAATACAAGAGACCTTAGTTGGAGGTCTACTATATAACAAAATATCTTCCTCTAAGCTTGCATGACTTAGTTTGCCACATACTGTGCTTGTTGACCAAAACTGTACAACTGTAACCTATCAATCTGCTTCCAGAACTTAGTCATTTTGCAAAATTGAATATCCAAAACTGGATTGTACATCAAGAGACCATGCCAATGAGTAGTGTTTCCATAAATGACAACCTTTATGCAATGCTAATTAGGTCACTTGCCAACAATCTCCCCCTTTGGCATTGATGGCAACACTTAGTGAAAATGACTAAGTGTTCAATACCAAACTATACCTTACTGAGTGCATATTTTTCATACATATTACTCCCCCTTTGACATCAATGGAAAAGGTGTAACTATATACATACCAAAATTGTAGGAATGGTTCACTAGAAAGTCATATCATGTGAAGTACATCTTGAAAAGAGGTTTCTAAGATCTTCGCCTCGGTTATTTGTGTCTTTGCCAAAATCTGACCAACATGGATCAAGCCATTTAGTGCAAAAGATGAAGTCTCAACTTCCTTTAGTTCAGTGGGTATGCTATCAACAAGTGCCTTCTATGTTGTCTCTATATCAGAAAGATTTTTCTCCAAACTTGATAGTTTCAAAGTGATTAGACTCTTTAACACACCAAATATTCCTATAAATCTCCATTTATTTGTTTCAAGCTTGTTGATCTTGTCCAACAGTCTGGACACTTCCTTATCCAACTCTACAATAGTTTATGAGGAGGGCTCACAACTGTGTACTAATGTATCTAGAGTCTTTCTATCCTTGTCAATGATGTCTTCAATGTTCTTCGGGTGCTTAAGAGGATTTATACAATAGATGTATAGCTTCCTTCCATAAGAAATAGTACAAGACTTTGATTCAACACTAGTATTATTCAGTATGCCTAAGTCCCATGTGATTGACTTACATGCCTCATCAAGCTTCTTCACCAAATATGCTTTTTCAATTCTAACTGTTGTGATCTTCTCCAAAGACTCAAAGTGAACATCAAAGTCATCAAGTACTTTGTTCAGGTTGTCCACTGTATCCTTTCCTTGGAAAGTGAAAGGTAGGAGTAGGAGTTTGTTGATACTATCAACTGTCCTTTCCAATACCTTTGACTTCTTTTCAGATTTATGTTCAGATCTCTACTTAGCCTTAGAAAATGCTATGTATGATAATCTCATTAATTCATCTTCATCCATACATTCAACATCTGTGCCCAAAATTTTTTCACCACTTTCCAACATTAAAGCTGAAGAAATAGATATGTATTTCTTGTTTAACTTAAACTTTAATTTTAGATTCCTTCACTACCTCAACTTTACTTGCTTGTTGTTCTTCCTTAGTAACCTTTTCCCCAGTCAGATTGACTACACTCTATTCACCGCTTTTGTCTACCTCATTCACAGTATCCACATTCCCTTAAAAAGGGTCACTTACATCTCGCAAGGTGTTCAAAGACACTGCCACACCAGAAACAAAGAAATCTAGTTTCTTTATTGTACTGAAAAACTGCCTGCTATCCTCTACATCCTTAGATGTGTCAATGTTTACTTTTTTAACCTTAGATTATTCTCCTCTAAGAATGGTTTTAGGCTTAGTATCCTTGTGCTTAGGAGGTGAAGGTTTTTTAGGCTCAGCTTCCAATAGGACTTTTTCAATAGCCTTCTTAGTTTCCTCAATGACTTCATCATACTTTCTCCCCATAATTCTTATCAATCTAGATTTTACTCGTAGTAGAGGTTTAATAGTTTTCATTATTCCCTCATGATCGTCAAAAGAAATAAAAGGTATCATGTCTTCAATTGGTTTTATTATTATCTTCTCATCCTCTTTGAGTGCAAACTGCTTTCTTACTTCAAGTTTTTTATATAAACCTTCAGAATACATCCTTCTATCTCAAGTAAGTTCTTTTTGAAAACAAGCATATGATTAATGTCAATGTATTCTATCAGAATTTGATTATTGGCATCACACCTTTAATATTATTTAGACAATTGGTTTATCTTGCCCTGTTCCACAACTCTCTTTTCTAGCATCTTCAAATCTGGTTTCCAAATTTGTCTTTCAACTGGTTTCTCTTGTACCTTTTTTCTATTTTCTCTTTTGTTACCTTTTCTTCTTCCTCTTTTAGCACTTCAATCCTCTGCTTCTTAGGTGGTGAATTGTCTTTGGAAGACCTTGTCCTCATCACAGGGATCTATGTTGTTTTCTATGTCTACAATGTCTTATTGGGTGATGTAGAGATAGTATCAGGTACATCGATCACAGTAGGAGGTGGAATAGTGACCTTTACAGTTTCTTGAGGAAGAGGAGTTGCAGGAGCAATGTTCACCAATTGAGAAACACCTTTTCTCATCCTTTTCCTTACCTCTTTCATCTCATCTTTAGAAATACCTTCCTTTGCTGCTAGTTTGTCCACAACATTCTCCACTTTTCTTTTCCTTGTTGTCATGGTATGTTCCTCTCTAATCTTAGCTGATTTTTCTTCGTAGGTTCCCAATCTCTCTTCGGAAGGATCAATCTCAGAAGATAAGATATGTTCAACATGCCTTGTAATGACTTTTGAATTGACCTCATACCCTATAGGATAACACCACTTCTTTCTTGGTTCAACTGCCTCAAATCACACACAATCAGTTTCAATCATGAAACACATTGTATCCTTATATTTTCCAACCAATGCTTCAGGGATTCTTACCCTCTCCTTCATTTTCCTCTGCATAATTTTGATCATAGAAAATAATTCTCCATCTACCCAAGTACTATTATGTCTTTTGTAGCTATTAGAAACTTGAATACCAGTAGGTTCATTGTATTTCCATGCTCTAGGGTGCATTCCAGGGACTTTATGAACTATATGAATATAGATATGAATCAGTAAAGACCCAAATCTAAATGCCTTAGACTTATCCCGCTAGATTTGCTTGACACTCTAGAAATTGTTGTGTAAGAACTTTGCACAAATTGTATTTCGTGTTATCTTTAACCATCTTATAGGCCATCATAATGACTCCCATGAAAACTAAATTAGGTCAGGTGCTATAGTGAAGTTTATATCCTAAAACCATAGAAACTAATGTCACATCTTGTTGAAAGATGTCGGCTATGGTCATTTCCCTCTTATCCCATCTAGAATGTGTTAGGGTTTCTACCTATTTCTTTGTGTTCTTCTCTACAATAGGGATAATGCCAGAGTTGTCCAAACCAGTTACATCATGGATTAATTCACTGTAAATCTTCACATTTTTCTCACCAATCCAGATAAATTGATCATAAAATATGCTCAGAACAATCTTGTTCCACTCTTCTTCATCGAACCCATATAGTTTTGTCATTAACCTCGCATTGAGGTTCTGCAAATGCGTGAACACATCTTTCCAAGTTCCATCCTCCTTTATCATATCTTTCATCTATGTGTAGATCTCGAAGTCTCCTAATGACTCATATTTGCAGTGAATGTATGCCCTGATGTCTTCTACATGAAGCACGTCATAGGGTGTTTGCAAAAATGCACCTTTGGGATCATCTTCAGTAGACTTGAAGGGATGATTCTGGAATTTATACCTCGGTCATTCACTAACATCAAATATCAATGGCTTATCCATAGTAATCAAAGCTTTGCAAGTGATCAAAAATAGCTTTACTTCGATGAATCTGGGTACGCACGCTCAACTATCACAAAGAGCCTTAGCTTCCTTTCTTGATTCTCTGATCTCCTTCAAGTCTTCTTGAATAGTGATCAGATATGTTTAAGTGAATAAACTTATACTTCGCCATGTAAGAATCAAAACATTCCGCAATGAAATTATAAGTCTGCAATTATCCAATCGACCATCAATCTAGCGGTCACAAGATACAATGTGCATAACTATGTGATCTCAGATGGGTATTTAAAACCAATCATATATACTCTCCATAAGCTCGCAAAAGCTTATTCCACATAAACATGGGCTGGATATGTTTCTGTTATACTTCTCCAAAGCTCCCCCTAAGGTCATGCTTGGCCATCTAGGTTGATGTAGCAATGTTAGCATCAAGCGACGACTCAGTAACATCTACTGACTCTCCCTGAACCTTGGTCTCACTTGGTTCCTTCACTTTCCTTACCTTTCCATTGTCCATATATTATGCCTTCCTAAAATGATTGTCAAATACATTCATATAATGTGCCAAAAAATTTCCAACATCACCAACATTCTTCTTCACAACCATAGGTAGTGGTCCTCTTCTATTTACAACTCTATTATACCTGCAAAACTTTGCTATATGTCCTTGATTGTTATATGTGTATCATGTAGGAGATTATTTGTTCTGATTAACCTTCAACTTGCAATACTTTGCGATGTGCCCAAAGTTTTTGCACTTGAAGCATGTAATCTTAGTTGCAGTTTCCTCTCTAATATAATCTTTCTTGGTGCTAGATTGATCAGGTTTCTTGAATTCTGCCTCCTTGTGCCCATATGTATAACTATTAAGACAATAACCAAAAAAAGGCTTGTAAGGAGATTTACCTCTACAATCCCTCTTCATGTGACCAACTTTATTCCATCCAAAGGATCTACCTCTGAAAGGTCTGATCTTCTCTCTAGGTTCTTCTTATGTGGGTCATTCTTCATCTGTCTTTTCTTCATATTTCCTTTCTTGAGATTTAGAACATCCAGCTTCATTAAAACCAACTCTTGGCATGTCTCATTTAGGTTTTTGTCTCTCTTTGTTCATCAATCTTGTCACTTCTCATATGAAGTTTTTCAATGTGTCTCTTAGCCTCAACAAGTTCTCGTTTAATGATGTGATTGTATTTTTCCAGTTCCTGATAATTGATTCTATAGTCATCAAGTCCAACCTGCATCTTTCTCATCTGAACATTTGCAATCTTTAAGATCTCTTCAATTTTGGTTTTTCCATCTCTCTCTTGTTGAATTTCTTTAGCCATCTTAATAGAAGTAGTTTCATGTTCCTGCTTCAATGCTTCTTTTTCATGTTCAAGTTGCTTAATCTGGTTAGATGAATCATTATAAGATTCCTCCTTCGTCTTTTCCATAAGATCTTGCCTTTGGTTCCTGGAAAGTTCAATTTGTTCCTTAAGCTTCTTAATCAAACCCTCTTCTCTTCTCAATTTGAATTTCAAATCAGCATTTTTAGGTTTAGCCTTATCAAGGTCTTAAAGTGCTACCTCAAGGTTCTCTTTCAAACTTTATGAATCCATTTGGATCTCCCTTAAGCTCTTAGGCTTTCTCTCCAAGGGCTACAAGCTCTAATACAAATTGTTAGGATTAGGTAATACTAAGAGAGGGGTGAATCAGTATTACAATACTCTAACTTTAAACTTCATGATTTCCAACTTAACCATGCAATTACTTAAATGATAAAAACATAAAAATATAGTAAATAACTCATAATCCATGATTTGTTCATGAGGAAACCCTGGCCAAGGGAAAATCTTGGTGGGGATGATACCCACAAATAATGAACTAAGAGTATAGTGTCCCTATTAGGAGACCTATCCATGTTAGTAGCTGAAGATTACATTTAGTACATATCCATGTTAAAGGATAAAAACCAGGTGTTAGTGGCAGAATAAGGAGCTTACTGCTCTTACAATCATAAACTATCTTTACAAGAAGATTTCTCATGTAATGAACCGAACAAGCATCAGTAATGCTTAGATAGTTCCAATTATGGCTTACACTATCCTTTATACAATTCTAACATCACCATGCATCCACGCATTCATTCTTCTATCTTTGCATCTCAAAAAATATTCATATATACTCGATCTCATAATCAGTCAACTCACAAATATATCACAAAATGTGACCATTACTTTATCAAATAATAAACACATAGTCGACGATCATACATTAAAAAAAGTAGGCTAGGACCCAATCCAAATCTAAATTAGCACTTCTGGATTCCACAATATACACCCTTAATCATCGTGACCATTCAACTGTCCTGCTACACTGTTGTATTGTCTTTGCATAACTTCAACAGACTGTAACTCTCTAAAATTAACTCTAAAATCAAGAAACCTTAGCTGGAGGTCTACTATATACCATAATATATTCCTCTAAGCTCGCATGATTTAGTTCGCCACATATTGTACTCACTGACCAAAACTGTACAACTATACCCTATTAATCTGCTTCCAGAACTTAATCATTTTGCAAAATTGAATATCCAAAATTGGATTGTACATCAAGCGACCATGCAAATGAGTAGTGCTTCCATAAATGAAAACCTTTATGCAATGCTAATTAGGTCACTTACCAACAATACCTTACTAGGCTAATGGTCATGTTTCTCCCTTTTCCTCTCTCTTCTCTCTATCTTCCAAGTGATGCCTCTTTGATGAAGACTTAAGTCACTTGGGGGCTTGATGATTCTTTGTCTCCTTGGCCCTGATAAGATTTTTCTTATTCATTGATCTATTTTACTATGAGAATGAGTTTTTCTCATACTCCCACTAAAGTGGGGGCTAAAAGTACAATCCTAAAAAATTAGCACCTATAATTGGATGTTTTATCAGGACCTATTAAACCTTGAGGTTCGAATGTCTGTTATACTTAATCTTGGAAACCTGTCCCTTTTCCTCCCGTGTCTCTTCACTCCTCCCAACACCAATTTCAAATTTGGACCCAACCTCCTCATAAAAAATGTTTCAAACGTTCTATTCTTGCTTTTTTGGGCTAACTGTATATAACATCTATTGTTCATTTTTCAGTCTTTTAAGACGTTTTTGTTTCACTGCATCATTATGGATCTCGTGTGCTTAAATGCGTTATTGTTGGAGGGCATTAGATGACTTAGGATGTATACATAGGCTGGGGGGTGTAATTATATTTATGTTACTTTGTGACGTGTGTGCTCTATGCTATTACCCTAAACTGACCATGATGACCCTTTCGATTATGTACCTATATGTGTACCTATGTGTGATTGTTCCTGTTGTATGGGATACCGATTTGGGTTACACTAGGGTTGTGACCTATGCTAGATTTGTTGGGATTTATGAGCCTAGGGTAGGTTACCTAGATGTGTAGTAGGAGGTGGCTTGCAATAAGTTTCGTGTCCGTAAGAGACTACTGGGGTTGCTTATTGTAGAGTTTCTTAATAAGTGATAATTAAAGACATATTTGAGAGATTAAAATGTATTAATAAATTGTGTCCTCACCCATGCTTGAGTGCTAGTATAGGCTAAGATGGTTTGGAGAAGATGTTGGTTGCCCTGCGAGGTATCTGACATAGTTAGTGGGCCTTGTCAGTATGAGAGGACATTAGCTCCATGTATGGTCACTTGGGTGCCGAAATCCGTTGTGATTATCTGGGCTGAACTTAAGGGTAGACCT
>MU228335.1:585597-599808 GCA_018584345.1 Thuja plicata
TAGTGGTTATGCCTTGTTGGTTTTGGATATCCGATTGGGATCTGTTGTTATCTCCTCAGCACGGTGGGGTGGACCTTTGTGGTTCCACACGGACGGGTGGTAGTGATTCTTTATCCATTGAGATTTGGCGTCCTTGTACCAGGTGCTTGATGGTTCTTTGCGGATGAGCTCTTTATATTCCTTCATCATTATTTATGTATTTAATTATTGAAATCTTGTATTAGAGTATCGCATGTGATACCTAATCTGGAAATTGTAATAGTAAGTAGATTAGAGTGATTACCACATACCCTGCGACATGTGCAGTGGATGTGAGTTTATGGTAGTATCATGGTAATCCATGAGGATTGTAATTATGGTTATGTAAGTTGTATTTGATATGATTAATCAGATGGAATCTTTTGTTATAATGTTAGTTGTGTTTTTCTTTAAGTAATTCAACGTCATGGAACCCTTGAGTCGTGTAATCTATGTGAGTGTAAGACATGTGTATAAATGGTAATTGCTTCCGCATAGTTGTATGTTTCTTTATGTTAACTTTAAAAAAAAATTTATTCAGCACACATAGTGACATGTTTAGGTTAATCTCTCTTGGGTTCCCTGGCGGGGCGTTACAACCTTCATGGGTATGAGTTATTTCTACATCCGTTCATGAGGGTTTATGCAAGGTGAATCAAACATTTACATTTTTACATATTTTCCTTTATGCAATTTCATTTTATTTTCAAGGTTGATTCCTAAACAGGGGTTTGACCAAGGCAAACCCCTTTAGACAACCTTTTTCTCTATTTTTTTGTGTGGGAATAGGTTACAGATTTGTTGTTTGAAAGACAAAAAGATCGGGTACTATCAGAAGCTCCTGAAAATTTTCTGGCAAAAACACGTAGAACATAACGTTTCAAACATTATATTCCCAGGACCAAAACATTTGAAACATTTTTTACCCTACATTTTTTTCCCAGATTTCAGGTACAAGTCAAATTCGTTCTCTACTTTTTGTTTCTATTAGTTACAACTCTCTATCATTCTGTATCTATCTGTTATTCATAGTTTTTCAACTACTTGTCTATTATGCCACCTACATTGCATTTCTCCTATCATTTTCATCAATTCTATATTTAAGAAAGGATCACTTCTCCATTCATTGCTTGAGTCTCCTCTTGAGCCTAGTGGAGGCATATTCCTTCTGAATGTGCAATAATGAAAATGGGGATGTAATCCTCTAACCTAATTGCATTACACATCCTCTCACCTAATTTCCTATTGTTCAAATGTTTTGATAAAAACAAGCAAAGTCCATACCAAAACCAATCGTATTTTGCACCAAGATGAGGTGGTTGTGCTCAAGGATGTTGATTTGCAAATAATCTTACCAATAGAATAATATTACATTTGTTATTCTTATTTGACTTATGATGGCATCCAAATTATATATATTTTACTATTAAATTGGAAGTTAGGATTATAAGATGAGATCAATGGGTTATAATGGTAGAGAGCCATAGAAATATAAGAGGAAAAATATCCTTATTTTGTTAGAGGAGATAGAGGGAGATGGATTAAGGAGAGAATCAAGGGGGGAGATTCTCCATAAGAAGATCGGGTGGCTAATATGGGAGTACATTGGAATACCCTTGAGGAATGCACAAGTCCTTCGATCAATGTGACATAGTACCAAGACCATGTCACATGTATAAAGGCCCAGGCATTGTGTATACCTTGGAGGAATGAACTTGATTTGAGGGGATTTTTATTAGGATTTGCTTTTACAAGTGGAGGATTGAATTAATTGAGGATGGGGAGCTTAGGTAAATTTATAATTCTAGGTATTTATCGAAGGTGGACATTAGAAGAAACACAATTACATGATTTAGGCTAGAAATAGGTTTAGGTGAATAGTGATTTTATTAATTAAATAATAAAATATTATTTAATTAATAAGGGGATAAATATTTGGTTGGAATATTGCTCAACTGGTGAGAGATTCCTACAGTAGGCACAAACAAGGACATGAGGACTAGTCTCCCCCTCAGCCCACGTGGTACCAAAGGGCGTGTCTTGCCTATGCCACTAGTTACGTTAAAATTTAACCTAGTGTAGTGCAATTTATAGGGTGGCTGCCTGATTCCTGTAACCTTAAAAAGGAGATAAAAATTTGGATAGTTAATTAATTTTAATTAGGATTGTATTCAATCAATTATAGAGGGAATAGTCAGAAAATGATGATTGTCAATTAGAGGTATACAATTCATATTATGATGTTTATTATTGAGTGTTATAATATGTCTATGTTGACTAATCTTGATTATATGTGTAGTGATAGCTTTTAGTAATAATATATTGTTTATGAAGCATAAATTCATTGAGTTATCACATCTATTATAGAATTTTATTTTATTACTTTATTTATCTATATTATTTAAATAAATTTTATGTAGCAATTGAAATCACATAGTGTTTATTGTGTCTGTGTCTGTGTGTGGTTATCATGACTTCATGTTAATCGCCTTTTTATTATTTATTCATTTCAAAAATCTTATACAATTTAGATCTTTGAGAAAAAAAATTCTCATCTATTCATTAAGGTGGGGATTGTTGAACATTACCAAACGACTTCGGAAAATGTCCCACAATTGGATGATCAAAATTATCATAGAAGATTTTATGTAATCTATGGTCCTTAGACTTACTATGTGCCATGTTTATATAGAAAATACAATATTTGATAGATTTGTTAATAAAGTTCTTTCAAGACAAAGTTTTAAATCTAAATATTTTGAGAAAAACTTGTTGCTTGGCAACATTATTTAGTGCTTAAGAGATGAGGCTAGAAGATAATGATATTATTACTTTTTTTCTTTTTTTAATGTATGATAATGTTAGGATAAAGTCACATTAATCTTGCAATCCTAAGTCATTCATTTCCTTAGTACGAGTGAGCAAAATATTAAATATTTGTACTTTGTGACTACTTATAATTGCATTTTCAAAAGGTGAACATGAAGGGGTGATAACCATAAATCAAAATGGAAAAAATACAGTCTTTCCCATGTCCATATTGATACATAAAGGGTCATGCATAAGGAGATCAAGTTTGAGAAGAGAAAAGGTATCCATTTAGGGATCTAAACAGACACCAAAAGTTATGGAGCATTCAAAATATCTAAAGACTAAGTGGCTTTGGGTTTGGCGCACAAGAGGAGTCGCTTGAAGAGTTATTTATTATTTTATTATGTATATTGGCTATTCATTCTCTAAGGTGTTGGTTTTCACAAGTAGTTTTGGCCCCTTATTTTGAAAAAATAACAATGGTTTTTCCTCTCCACTTTGGCTATAAATTGGAGCCAAGACATAGTTGTTTAATCATTAGTTGATCACAATTTCTTTAGGGTTTCCAAGTAGTTCAAGGATCATTTGGAGAATGAAGTGAAGTGTATTATTGTTATTAATATCTCTTATGAAGGATAATAATATACTCACCTTTGTTCTTTGGTGGATTTTTTTCCAGAAAGGGTTTATGCATGTAAATCTAGTGTCTCTTTTGGTATATTGATTTTATATTTATGTCAAATGGTGCAATCACATGTTCATTTTAGAATTAGTTTCAGATTTGGTAATATTTTTGTATTTGTAATCATATGAGAAAGTTAATATTGCAAGCTTTCTTCACCTTGTTTCTTAACATTTGGTTTCAAAGCTAATGGTTTTGCTGAGGGGGTGACTTTCTCATTAAGTGTTGAAGGTTTTTTATTGTAGTGGGATTATTTTTTGTGCGGTTTTACAAATTTTAGAAGAGGATTGAAAGCCATGAATTTTGCTGCTCACACAAATATTGATAAATTTAATGGTATTGCCTACAAGATGTGGAAACTAAAGGTGGAAGATATTTTGGAAGAAAGAGATCAATGGTTGCTAGTTTCAAATGAAACTAAATTAGAGGACTCTAATTTAGATGATGATGCTTGGAATAAATTGGTAAAGAAGACACAAGGAACCATTTGGTTGTGTCTTACTGATTTTTTCCTCTTGAATGTCTCTGCTAACATTTATCAATCTATAAGTTTGTTCGGTAAGTTACATCTCACGAGAAGGTTGTATTCTTTGAAAATGAAAGAAAGTGAATCTATTATAGATCATTTGAATTATTTTAATATAATTATATGTCATCTTGCATTGATAGATGTTAATTTACAAGATGAAGATAAAAGAATCTTGATCCTTTTCTCTTTGCCTAAATCTTGGGAAATTATGATTATCATTATTAGTAGTGGTAGTACACAAACAAATATGGATAACTTGATTTCTATACTTCTTTTATAAGAGGTGAGAATAAGGTCTATAAATGTTGGCTCTCAAGATGTCTTGCATGTGCAAGGAAGGTCGAAAGAAAAAGGACCTACAGGGGATAAAAGGAGGGATAAGACTAAAGGATGATTGAAGACCCCCAGAAAGAGCAAAGTATAAGAATTGTAGGAAAACAAGGCATGTTGAGAATGAATATAGAGTCAAGAAAAATAAGTCCTATGATGGTGATTTTGATGCTTTGTTCATTTCTGCTAACATTGTTAGTGATGATGTTTGGCTTATTGATTCAAGTGCCCCCTACGTCACGACTCCTCACAAGGAGTGGTTTTACGCTTACAAATCATAGGATGGGGGAGATTTGTTCCTCAATGATGACAATATAAAGATGGTTGTTGGTATATGAAAATTAACTTTGTGCTTCAGTGATGGAAGAGTAAAAATCATTGATAATGTTTTGTATATTCCAGGACTTGTCATAAATCTTGTATATGTATTCAAGTTGAATGATTATGGAGTGCATGTGACATTTGAGAAGTTTGGTTACAAGTTGGTAAGAGGGATTTTGGTGATAGCTAAAGGATATAGGATAGCTACCTTATTTAGGCTTAATGTGTCTACTTTTTATAACTTTGCCAATGTAACTAGCAACAAAAGAGCATGTATGATGTGGCACCAGAGATTGGGTCACATTAGTGAAAAAGGTCTTAGGACCATTCTAAATAAAAAGTTCATCAATATTATTTTTAAATTATTTTGTTGGAAAAAATAATTTTTGTGTGAATTGTGTCTTTGGTGAACATAATAAATCGCCATTTCCTAAAGGAATCTATAAGGCAAAGAGATCATTAGAAATTATTCATTTGGATGTGTGTGGTCCAGTAGACATTGTTTCTTCAGGTAAATCTTGATATTATGTTTTCTTCATTCATGATTTCTTGAGATGCACTTGAATTTATTTTATCCTTTCTAAATCTAAAGTTTCCACTAAGTTTAAGGAATTTAAGGCCTTAGTGGATAAGGAATTTAAGGCCTTAGTGGAAAAGTATATAGATTATAAGATAAAAGTGTTGAGGATTGACAATGGGGATGAATTATGTTCCACAAAATTTGATGGATTATTTATGCATGAAGATATTCTTTGAAAAATCACTACTCCCTACACTCCTCAAAAAAATGAGGTAGCAGAAAAAATGAACCGAACCATAATGGAAAAAGCTAGGAGCATGTTGAGTGGTGCTAAACTTGAAAGATACTTCTAGGACAAAGTTTTTGGTACTACTTATTATTTGATTAATAGATCTCATTGTTTAGATCTTCTGAAAAAACTCCTTATGAAGTGTGGACAAGTAGAAAGCCTTCAATTGCACACTTAAGGGTATTTGGTTGTGAGCTTTTGTTCATGTGACTCATAAGAAGCGATCTAAACTAGATCACAAAGCTCAAAAATGTATCTTTGATGGTTATAATGAGAATGTAATAGATTATGCTTTGGAATTCTCTTACTCAAAAAATGATTCTAACATGTTATTTTCTAGGAGTTTAGAGCTTACTAAAATGAAGAATAACAAAAAGAGAAGACAAGGATAGTGCACTTCAAAACAAAGATTGAGAAGTAGGAAGATGCACATGTGGAAGAACAATTAGATGGATCTAAGGATGGAGAAGAAGAAGAGTGTTCAAAGAGTTCAAAAGATGTGAAGGATCGTCACACAAAGGAAGATGAACATGTTAAGTCCATTAATCATACCTTAAGGAGGTCTACAAGGAAACAAAATCAAATTTACAAGTACAACCCACCAAACTTTTGTTGTATATTTTCTTTGTTGAGTATTGATAATGAACTTATTTCTTTTAGGGTGGCTCTCTCTTCAAAGGAAAGTGAGTCTTGGATGCATGTCATGCAAGAGGAAATGATGACTTTGGACAGTTGTGACACATGAGACCTTGTAAGTATTCCCAAAGGAAGCACATTGAATGCAAGTGAGTATTTAAAAAGAGGTTTGGAATAGATGATCAGTTAGAGCAATTAAGGGCAAACTAGTGGCCAAGGGCTATTCCCAAAGAGGAATTGATTTTGGTGAAATTTTCTCTCCTATTGCAAAATTGACTTCTATTAGATTCTCATTGTCTCTTGTTGTTGCTTGTGATTTTGCGATAGAGAAAATGGATGTTAAAACTACCTTTTTAGGGATCTTGAGGAGGAAATTTATGTGTGGTAGCCTAATGGTTTTGTTGTGAATGGAAAAGAACAATTAGTTTATAGGTTACAAAGATCTTTGTACGACTTGAAATAGTCACCCAAGATGTGGAACCATAAGTTTGATACTTTTGTGTTGAAACTAGGTTATAAGAGAAGTGAGAAAGATCGTTGTTTTTAAATTAAGGTGATCGTTGATCAGATAATAATCATTGTTATGATGTTGAGGGATTGTTATTTATTGGTAATCGTAAGGTGATGATCAGAGAACTCAAGGTTCAACTTTCTAGCACATTTGATATGAAAGACTTGGGGGCTGAAAATATATCCTTGAATGGAGATTAGTAGAGATTGGGTTCACAAAAAGCTTTGGTTAAGCTAGAGTAAGTATGTTGATACTATTTTGCAGAGGTTTAATATGCATGATTGTAAGCCAATTGGTATTTCATTTCCAATTGTTACTAAGTTTAGTTCAAACATGTGTCTAGGTTCAAATGATGATTCTGAGGATATGTCTAAGGTTCCTTATGCTAGTGTTATTAGGAGTTTTATGTATCCAATGGTATGCACTAGACCAAATATAGCACAAACAATGGGAGTTTTGAGCAAGTTTATGTTTGATCCTGGTAAAGAGCATTGGACTATTGTTAATCTCGTGTTTAGATATTTGAAAGGTACTTATATTTACTATTTATTTTATCATGGTACTGATGATGTGGTTAAGGCATTGGACATATAGGGATTTGTTGATGCAAATTGGGAAGGAGACTTGGACAGTTGAAGGTCCACTAGTGGTTAAGTATTTACGTTGTTTAGAGAGCAATGCGTTTGATGAGTAAGAGGCAGCCCACCATTGCTTTGTCAACCATTGAAGCAGTGTATATGGATGCTACTCATGCCCCTAAGGAGGCAATATGGTTGTGGAGACTTGGTATTTATGATCACTTACTTCTATTAAGATTCAATTTGAAGTTGGGAGTACTTTCATTATTATATAATTTTACAAAATAAATCGAGTGTTTCTAAGTGCATGGTATATTAGATTTTAAAGAACCAATATATTTAATTTATTATGGTAGTTGAGCCCTCAATAGTGCATCCCACTTGTGGGACATCAAAAATTTGGATGGGAATGGGGAGGAAAATTGTAAAACGCCTTCATTTGAAGATGGCATAAATACCTTTGAAAAAAGGTTCCTTCAACTTTTAACATTTTATTATTTTTTGCACATGAAAGGGACTTTAAAATGGATGTACCTTTGAACAAAGGTTCCTTCAACTTTTAATATTTTAGTATTTTTTGCACATGAAAGAGACTTTCAAATGGAAGAGGTGCTTATGTGCAATATTTATGAAGGTAAATCTGAGGTGTTAGTTGCAAGATTTCTTTTTAATATCTTTCCTATTTTCAGATCAAATTTGTGAGTAAAAATCAAAATTTTTCTTTTGGAGCATACTTTAAGACAAATTGTTGCAGGTTTTGGGGGGCTAAGTATAGTAGATTTATGAGCATACCTCAAGGCAAATTATCGCAGATTTGAGTAGAAGGTGTTAATGATTATAAGTATATTTGGACAAGGTTATGAGTAGATTTTGTGAAGACATTTTAGAGCACAATCAAGTTCCCAAATGCTTTGAACATATTGTATTTTGAAGGTTGATGCCTTCTACATTAAGAGATCGAGAGGTTGGTGCCTCTCATTGAAAGAGATCAATGCCTCTTGCTAAGTCAGTACCCAATTTTAGAGGGATTGGTGTCCCTGTGGGTTGGTACCTACAAAAGAAGCTTTATTAATGTAGTAGGTTGGTTCCTACAAGAAAATCTATATAAGCAATATTTTGTTGTGGTTTTCTCTTGCAAGGGTTTCCATGTAAATTGTGTGTTTGTCTTGTGTTCATTATTGCGAGATCTTGCATGTGTATTATTATTGTGGTTTATTAAGTTTTAAAAAGGCAAAAGATTGTTGTTATACTAATTCACCACCCTCTTAGAACAACTGAGTGCTCTTTAGGTTTCACTCTATCAAGCCCTAATTTAAATTTTGTATCAAGTGGCCAAAGCCAAATTTATTAAATCATTGCCTCTCTCCAAGGTAATAGTCCTTCAAATAAAAGGAAAACAAGTTGCCCTTAGTGATACTTTGAAAATGGTAAGCCAACTTAGAAGAATTACATTTAAGCACTATATTGCTAGCATTGCTCTTGGTAAATCATGCTGAAAAATAAAGGGATTCATGATAAAGTAGGCCCAACAAAACAACAAAAGGCCAAAGGAATAAGAAAAATAATGCCTTGGGAGATGTGGACATGAATTTGGTTGATGGCCATTAGGAGTTCCTAAGAGGAGTGAGAAGTAGTAACTTTGAATGACCTTCCACCATCTTAACAATGAACTTTATTCTAGTTCTCTCACTATCTTTTTGCTATTAGTGTAGTGTATTGCTTTTAGTATGCAATCTTGTTATAAGCAAATACTACTATTTGTAATTTTTTAAGCTTTATTGTTGCGTCTTTTTTTTTAAATGGGCCTTCTAAAACCCCACCTTCGTCATCTTAAAAAAAAAAAAAGAATATTAAAACCAAAAAAAACATTTTTCATTATTGTTAAATTTATAAAATTTTAATATTTGCTCTATTTAATTTTATACTTTTTATTTATTAGCTATCTTTTTAAGTATTTTCAATAATCTCTTTCTATATAGCTTCAATTCAAGAAAAAATAATAAAACATAAAGTAAATCAAATATCTACACTATTGAACCTCAGTCAATACCTATAGGGTGCTTAATACGAAGCTTTTATAAGCCTTCCAACTATTTACAAAACAAAAAACTTCATTGTACTTAAAATATCAATATTAAAAGTGTTGTCCTCTCACATCAAAATTTTAAAATATAAGTTAAACCTACAAATAAAATTATCTATAAATATACAATATTTAATATATTTTTCAAAGCGAAAAGAGAACTTAAAAAACTACAGTTCCTAAAAAGAAAATAAAAAATTACATAAAAATACATGTTATTCCTTTCAAAACAAAAGCAAAATAATTACATTAACAAAAAAGAACCTTTCAAACAGAAATTAAGTATATAATGTAGATAAAATAAAAATAGGATTTAAACAAAAGTTAAAAATTATGTGATGGACCATCATGAAAATATGAATACAATTAAGGCAAGACTGGGTTATAAGTTCCTAATTCCTGTAATCACATGACTCTAACGTGCAAGTAAACAAACCATTGATTTAAACTTATTGTTAACAATAACAACTGCCATGCCAAATTCTTTCAGCTTCTGATATCAAAGTTATTTGTTTCTTTTGTCCTTTAGACATTAAAATTCTTCATTCATTCATTGTAAGTAGGTAGTGTAAAGCCATGCCCGTAAGTAGGAAGTGCAAAGCCATGCCCCTAAAGAAACATGGTCATAGATTTCAAGGGAAATATACATGAAACTGTGATAATACTATTTAATGCAAAAGATTGTATCATATGGTCCAGGTTTGCCTCAGTTAAACCCTTGAATTCACAGGAATGTCTGCAGTAGAAACATAATCTGCATCACTGATTTTACCATAGTCACCTTTTGTATCCTCGTCATCTTCATAATCTTCTCTTGCATTCATGGTGAGCATTTGGCATATCAGCCAGAAGAGGGAGGCATCCAAAGCTAAGAATCCAGCTCCACCAAAGAGGCCAGTCTTTGCTGTTGGGCACCTACCAACAGGACCACTACGCACATTATTATACCGGTGCACACCCTCAGTGATAGTTGCCCACATCAGGAAGCTTGTAGCAAGGATGGAGATCACTCTGTCAAGAAATATCCAATATTGTATCACTACTTAAAATCAAAATTTTTGGAAAACACGTTAATACCTTTATGTTTCTTTCTAGAATCTTTAATTAAAAAATGTTTAAAGTTTTGGGAAATAGCTTTAGGATGATTGGTTTTCGGGCCCCATTGTTCCTATTATTAATTCTCCATATGACCAATTTTCGGCAAGTATCTGTTTTACCTGTTCCTATATTTTGTCCCCACTGTATATTTGGATCCCAAATCCTATATTAGTGGACCTTTATTTACATCATATTCGCTTGAATACTATTTTTTAGTGACCAGCTCTTATTCTGCTACCTTCCATGAATAATTTTCTTAAGGATTACCATGTTAAATTCAAATTCTGTCACTAAAAAAAGAAACATTCAGATGATTCATCGTGAAAATTCAGCACATTGAAGTCAAATGAAGGAATATATATATATATATATATATATCATTTTTTAATGCTTTCAAGAGCAGTTGTTGAAACAAATAAGGAAAATGAGAAGAGTTATATGGGAAAAGTTACAAAATTTTCAAATACAGTGTACTCAATGATAAATATTCATTTTATATGTAAAGATGGTCGCTAGCTAAGATTGCATGCAAATGCAGAAAACACAAGCGTTCTAAGTTCTAAGTTCTAACCAATGGTTAGTTATATTGACAAGAATCAAAGTAAAGGAAATATCAAATCAGATAGTTTCTGTCAATATTAATTACTTTTGTACCCGAGTTATTGCAATTTTTGAGGGATTTGATATCATAACTATATGCAACCTATTTTGCAGAAAGTTACTCTGCATTTCTCTTTATGATTAATATAGATATCTTGTTGGCAAGTGATCAATTTTGTATGTGGTACATCACTTTTTGGTTGTCATTTATGGCAACACATCTGGCATATTGATCGATTGATTGGAAGTTAAGTTTTGGTAATTCAATTATGGAATCGACTAAGTACAGAAGCAGAAATACAAAGGTATTTTGGGTATCGAAGATCGAGATCATTGATTTATGACGAGCAAGCTTAGAGGAAGATACTATGGGGTATGTACGACCTACATCTAAGATCGATTTGATTTTGGTGACGATTACAGAGAGTTACAGAGAATCGAGGACAAGCGACTACAGCAGAACAATGATACAGAGCAGTTGAATTGAAGCGATGATTTGGGGAGTATGACGTGGACTCCTGGCAAGCTAAGTTAGATTATGGTTGTGGATAATCTATATTTTGATTATATAAGAGCGCCGACTATGTATTTGATATTTGCATTAATAATTGTATTTTGTATTGAGAACTGACTATGTAATATTTGGTTAAGAGAGCCGACTTGGTAAAGAGAAATGATATATATATGAAGATCTTTTGTAGAGCGAAGATATAGAAGTGATATAAGAAATAGATGTGATAGATGGATAAGATGTGAATGGCAAAGCAGAGGATTGACAGAGATCATTGAAGAACTATGACTGGAACTATCTAAGCATTGAAGATGCTTGTTTTGTTCATTACTGAGAACACTTTGTAACAGAATATTATTGTAAGAGTTGTAAGCTCAGTTGGCCCCTAACAGGGTGTTGTATACCTTTAACAGGGTTGTTATTCCTTTAACAAGGAAATGTACTATGTAATATTCAGCTCCTAACAGGGCTAAGTCTCCTAACAAGGACACTATACTTTAGTGCATGCTTGTGGGTACCATTCCCACTAGGGTTTTCCCTTGGTCAGGGTTTCCTCAACAACAAATAATGGTGTTATGAGTACTGTGTTATTTTCTTATGTTCTTTTGATTACAGTATGCTTATGGTTTATGTGGAATTGGTTTAAAGTTTATTTTAAGTGTTGTAATACTGATTCACCCCCCCCTCTCAGTATTACCTAATCCTAACATATCTACCTCTCCAACTTTGTGTAAAAGAGAAAAAATAAATGTTTGCGTGTATGTGTTTACGCTATGTTGATGATGATTATGTGTGATGTAGGCAGTAGACTATGTTGATGATCATGTAGTGTATTTGTTCTTGGATCAAAACTTCTTATTCGGATACAACAGTTTTGGGCTTTTACTTTCCAGATCTTCAAACTTCTTGTGCAGTTTGAAAGATTACAAAATTAAAATTAGACTAGAGATGTTCCTGATATAACATTTAATACTAGTAGTATGCTACAACCAGTAAGCTAAAAAGGAAAGAGGAACATTTTCTCAGTTAATAGTCACATATCTTGCAAGCATTTAATACATGTATGGACAGGGAAGGATTAACTTAGCTCTTTTCGTAAACTACCTTCCCTGTATCTATAAACAAGGACAGCGTAAACAAGTGCAAGTATAACTATGCTATCTTAGAGGGATGATCAATTATAGGATATCTAACTGGACTCTCATGAGTTAATATAAAGCATGACCAACACCAAACCCTAGGATTCTGTTGATATTTATGCAAGTTATCTCATGAGGGCTTCAGCTCACTAATTTGAAAATGCAATCAGATCCTCATATATGACTATCCTTAATAATTAACATCAATTGGACGTGTTCAAATAGAATTCTAAGGTGAATATAGTATTGCAGCGGTGTATAATAAAATTTTGCATTGTACCTTAAATGCACCAGGACCCAATATGTGTTTCCATCAAGCAAAGGGACCATTGAGAAGGGAAAGAATAACTTGGTTCATCTTCCTACCAAAGCTTTATACAAGTTCAAATGGCTTCTCAAGAAGTGTTTTATCCCAATGCATCTGAATTCAGCATAATTGCAAAGAATTGTTCATTTTGGTGCCCTACGTTGATGATTTGGTTATCACTGATAGTACTGTGAGCATGACTTGGCCAGTCACACAGAGTTTTACCATAGTTACTTGGAGATTTGTACTTTGATCCCTGATATTTGCCTCCCATGTAGTGCATCTATCTTGAAGATGCACACAGAGGTATTTTCAGACAACAAGGGGACTTGATTTGATCTCTCGAAAAGCCTCTCAAAACATTTCTTAAAACTCGGAGAAATTCCTATAGAAAATTCTTAAAATGTCATAATATTTTGATTTCATGTATGCTAATACTTGTTTGAAAAGAGATAAAAGAAAGAAAAATAGGCATGTATTCTGCTTAATAATGTACAAAAATATTTTCCGGCACAGAAATTTCATATTTATCATCTGACTTTAAAAGTGTTCGAATAATACTATAAAAAAGTGTATGTTTACACTTGTATGTACTATGTAATTAATAAGGTTGTTGCAAGTTTTTTTGAACCTCCATTGATGAGGTTGCTATATCAGGAAGTTTCTAAATCTATATATTGAGCTCGCATCTTCTCTCATCTCTTTGCATTGGTCATACTAACATTAAAATCAGAAAGGTCATGGGGTTGTAGCCACAGCATGGCAAGGAGGTCACATTTTGTAGAGAATCACAATGCAAAGGAAGTCGAACTCATGGGATTCACAAAGTGAGAAGGTAATAGAGAATTGTGGAAACGTATATTTAAAATAATCAAATGTGATTTCCAATGAAGAAATGCAACCTATAAGTCACGGGCACAAATAAGGGAAAGAGAACTACTAAGTTTTAGGATAGCTGCAAATGTAGTAGCACTCTATGTTGTATGTGTTTTCCAAATACAGCAATCTCTCTTTCATTTATATTGAGAATGAGGATAGGAGAGACATGTCTATTCATTATTATGAGATTAATATAATGACAATTGATTATGTAACTACATAAATATATACACACACATGTAATATCTCTGAATCATTATTATATTAATTTCTCCTAATACTATTTTAGATATATATTATATCTCACATAATTATATATATATATATATATATATATATATATATATATATATATATATTCAATAGTCT
>MU228335.1:600759-618849 GCA_018584345.1 Thuja plicata
TAGATGAGAGAGAGACTACAATGAGTAGATAAATGTAATATTCAAGGATAATAAATACTTATCTGCGCATCAACATCCTTGACACAAGTTGCTTCAATGAAGGTCCATATGCAACAAATCAGAAAACTTGTATAAAGATTGAGTTTTCCAAAGACCCTTGCACTTGGTGTGGACAAAAGTCTGCTACAATTCACACTCTGCTACATTTCTTAACACTCTGCTACAATTAATTGACCTTATTCTTTGCACTTGGTGTGGACAAAAGTCTGCAACACAACTTCACTCACTGGATTTCACATAGACCCATGCACAGTCGGTCATAATTTTGAACCCCACACTTTCTCTCCAATCGTTTCGGTGAGATTCTTCGCAATTTGTTTATCACCAACATATCCAAAATGTAGCAAAATCCAACGGTGTATTTGTGAAATATGGTCCCTGTACTGAGACTGTATTTTCTGAGACAGTCACACATTCACCATCAACAAACTATTCTCTTACATTTGCAGTCTGGCTCTGATACCATGTTAAGTTTTAGGATAGCTGCAAATGTAATAGCACTCTATGTTGTATGTGTTTTCCAAATGCAGCAATCTCTCTTTCATTTATATTGAGAATGAGGATAGGAGAGACATGTCCCTATTCATTGTTATGAGATTAATATAATGACAATTGATTATGTAACTACATAAATATATATATATATATATACACACACACACACATGTAATATCTCTGAATCATTATTATATTAATTTCTCCTAAAACTATTTTAGATATATATCTATTTATTATATCTCACATAACAATATATATATATATATATATATATATATATATATATTCAATAGTCTCATAGGATTTATCCGACAGAAGCTACAAAACATCAACAAGAACTAGTTTCAAAAATTGCATGGGTCACCAAAAATCTAGTTATGGGGCAAAAATTACACTCATGATCAGAAAATACACTCACTTGTAGAAAAAACATATAATTAGGGCACATAGGAGTTGTGAAAAAACATGAACTAGAGAGGAAGTCTACAAGCAAGCGAAAGGATCATGGGGCCTAGAAAGAAGGGAGAGTGACATTTCACTATCACATTTACACTTTCTATAGTCATGAAAGTGATGCAGTGCCAAGGTGAGAGAATCCCCAAAGGAGATGTCCAACCTTGCAGTAAGAGTAAACACAGCAGAAACAACAAAGAATTTGACACAATAAGATGCAAGAAATGCTTTATTGATCATAATTTAACCATACATGTCGGGTTGTAAGGCCTTCACGGTTACAGCCACATACAAAGAAACAACTCTAAGATCTATCACAAAGATCTTCTGCAAGCTTCAGGTCAATAACCCACTGCTATACCTTCTGCCCTTCACTATCTCTCTCTACTTTCTCTACCTCCTTTCCACTTTTAACACGAAACCAAGCCCTAATTTTAAACAAAATCACGACTACAAGTCGGCACAAGAAATAGCATTCCCCAGAGCAGGAAACGCTTTACAAATATAGGTCCAACCCTATCCAAACATAACATAAGAAGAAGTGATCATATGGAACAATCCACGAAGGAGCCACGATGCACACGCTACGATCGCAACGGCTAAGAATCTCATAATCTCGATTGCAACACCAATCTCTAGGTAAGTCTACTTGGGTACATTATATATTCACATCTATTGTTGTTGTATCCTATATATACCCACCTGCTATTCTCATTTTGTAAATTAATTATGCATATTGTAATCTAATCTATTGTACTTTCATTTAGTCTCTCGATCTTTTGTGGCTTACATAGCCAAATATTACATAGTATCAAAGTAGGAGAAATCATAGAAGTTTGTTGAGTATGCTCTTCTCTTGTATCCTTGGATGATTTAGAGAATTATCAAAAAATATTGAGAGGAAAAATTAGATTATTGGGGGTTCCATTTGTGGCTTTGTATTGTAGATGTATTTTTTAGATTGATGGAGCAAATTTGAGCTCACCATTTAGTCCACAACATTCAAGATAGTGGATTTTTCATTCTTTTGCATCCAATTTAGACATTGGAAGTAAAAAATGCAAGGGTTTGAACTTGGGAAGTGTGTGCAAATCTAGTAGATTCTTGATCCTTAGGAGCATTTTAGGGTTAAATGAAAATCCAACTTTGCCATTGCATCTAAAAGGCCCAAGAAATCTAAGATGACTTTCATTTCATTTCATTGATGCATTTTTCTCAAAGCCATCAACATTTTTTCCCTCCCTGACCATACAGATCATATCATTGCAAAGTATCCTTACACAATTAAAAAATCTTCAGTCAGATTGTCTCTGCGTCACCATATATGTAGGTGAAGGAAAATATTTTGTTTTTTAAATTGTTTTAAAAAAAATCTGCTCATATGTTTAGTGGTACCTTGCAAGGTACAATTTGTAGGTCAATAGAGATCACGAGTATAATCAATTGTGGAGACACCATGTGACATGGGCCCCTTATTCTCTCCTCTATGGTTTAAAAACCACCAACATGTGGCTTTCCTTATAGCTATCAAACAGATAATTTACAACAATAGTCATAAGTTGTGCAAACTAACAATCACCACTGCACCCCACCATTAGCTGTAGAACTCAATGGTGAAACCTACCTATCACTTCTTTGCTCCACAACACAACTTCAACCATCATTTTGCCCATCCTCCATTAGGAAACGCCAAAAACAATAGTTTCCCAGTTTCCAAAGAGAGGTTTTGACCTACAATAGTGGTTTCCCAGGATATAGATGACAATCTGGGAATATTCTATCGACACAAAGTATATTCCACAAGTTTTGGAATATCCTAAATTAACTACATTATCGTGCTTCAATTGACATCAATGCCCTTCACCAATTTGGCTCCCTTTCACCACTGAGCATTTGGATCTTGGGGTTCATTTTCAAAGGCTTCGTTCTCACTTATACGGAGGTCGTTTTTAAAGCACTTTTTATTTGGGCTATTTTTTCATGTACTTCACAGTGGTGCAAGTATTTCTTAAAAATTTGATACATAGTTCATCCAAGGCTTGTAGATTCTCATAGGTTAGACTGCACAGTTCATTTTTGGGATCTCCCAAGGCTTTGTTTAGGCACATATAGGCTTCTTTTCATGTTCATATTTTTTGAAGTGCATAATTTCTTGTGTACTTCATAGTGGTGCTATTGATTTTACTTGATTTTAGTCTAGAATTGTACTTTCAACATTATAGCCTATTTTGAGCATCTATGAAGCATTGAAATTAAATCCACTTTGTCATTTTTGCAAGTGGTAGTTGTACTCACCCAAAGCATAAAGTGCCAAATCATTTCTATTTGGGGGTTTATTTGATTGAGTTGCAAGGGATATGTTATTTATTTTCTATGCTATGGATCAAATAATAATTCCTCTTCTTACTCCGTATAATTATCATGACTGAAAACTTAAAATGCTGGTATTTCTAAGAAGCAAACAATTATATTGAATCACAATGGGTACACCAATAAAACGTTCAATTATTGCAAAAAAACTTAAGTGGTACAACATGTGTAATGAGGCCTATGGATTATTGTGTTCAGTTATTTCTCCCAAAAATTTCTTTCACATTGAATCTACAACTTCACTAATCAAATCTAGACTATATTAGAGGATGTTTGGGATGTAGGATGTCATAAGAGGTCATCTAATGAAGCATGAGATCATTGCTTTGAGTGCTAATCATTTTGACACCATCGAAGACTTCTTCACTAAGTTAAAATCACTAAGATAGTAGTTAAAAGTGTGGTATTTAGAAACTAGACTCCTAGCTGATTCTTTCCATTCTTGCCAAACTTGGTCTTGACTACTCAATTTTTGTTTCTAGATTCCATGGCCTAAATATTCTCTTGGAGTTGCATGGACTATGCCATCACTTGATGATTTCACTACCTAACTTACTAGATAGTAGGATAAGCTCGTGCAAATGGGTGCTTTGAATTCTCAAACAAATTCACGTGCCATTGTTATAAACCAATCCACAAAAGAAGGCATCAAACAATAGAGATAATTACAAACAAAACAACTTGACAAGAAGGATAACAAGCAAAGAAAGGAACAAAAATCCAATAGTCTGTAATGTCCCCGTTATTAAATAAAATAAAAAATTTGTATTTGGGGTCTCGATCGACTTATGTATATCTATGTATATCTTGGGCCCATCTTTTTTTTTATTTTTTTTAGTCGCTGGGTAGCGTGTAGCCGTGTCAACACATTTTGTACTCCTTCGGGAAGTTTCCCCGAAGCCATATTTATGGCCAATTGTAGGATGTAGTTGGTAGGCAAGCTTTTATGTCTATTTGATATTACAAATTCCAGTTGGAATTCTTGTCTTCCATTTCGGAGGTGAAAGATCCTCCCTATTTGGTTCTTTGCAGTTTCGGTGGGAGTAACTCCTCACCCTATTCTGCCTTTGTTATGAAATGATTGTAATCTGAAGTGCTATCATTATTTAATCTGTGTGCGGGTATTTTGAAGGCTTACTATACAGTGTTCAGTATTGTTCCAAAATTGTGTCAATCTGATCTTGCTTACTTTGTCATAAAATACTTTAATCGTGTGACAATACCATTACCATTTCAAGGCAACAAACATACGCAGCTAGGAACCCAAAGTCCGTACGGTCCACTATCATACGCCATTTGCGGGGAGGACACCGTACGCACTCTCCAAGAGGGTCGACTCTCACACTACAGCAACACCATTCCATTGGTGGCAGCTTGATTGGGTCGTACGGCAAACACCGTACACTAGGTACAAGACATCGTACAGTCACTCCAATATCACCGTACAACCTCTCTTTCCATATCGTACGACCCTCTTCCCACACCATACGCCTAGTCCGTCAACACCGTACACCCAAGTCTTGACACCGTAAGGCCACTACTTGCCTTCGAAACTAACTCTGAACCGTACGCTTCAGGAGTACGCCAAGACGCACGGGCTCATCAATGATCGGGAACATTACATGTTTCCAAGGCAATATGTGAGACCTCTTCAAAGGTGAAAATCCTATGAAAGAGAGGATCAAATGTGCCTATTAGAAAAGGCTTGGTCATGAGGAACCTAGGTGTATGAAGAAATATATTAACCACTTGACACATTTTCTTGAGTAGAATCACATTAGGATTTTGATTCAATTAAACATAATTCATTGAAAGGAATATTCTAAGGCACAAGTTAAAAATATGGGGAAAGGAAAGGGACAATTCAAGTCCCTTGTAGTAGTTGCATCTCTACCCTCCACATGGGTGCCTGTTTCAGATGCTTTGCACCACATGGATTTGTCTCAAAACAATTTCACTCCTTTGGTTTTCAAGGATTCTTCTATGTTGTGCAGACTTCAAAAAACTATGGCTTCAAATAGGGAAATCAAACTTTGTGTGCCAATATGGATTCCTTCCTTCTTACTATCAGATTCTCCATATGTAATTTTGATCTAAAAGTTTACATTTTGCGGAAGGAATATTTTTTCTTGTTTCTAGTTCTATATGGTAACAACCTATTGATCATAGGGAGTTCCTCATTTTCCATTGTACTAATGAAAAACGCCCTACATGATAGGTTTTTGATGATAGATTTGGGCTTGCTACATTTTTGTCTCCAAACTAAGATCATTAAGTTTGTCGCTTGAATCACCAATATACAATCCAATTATGCTCTTGATTTTTTCTCATGATTTTGCATGGTTAACTAAAAGAATACTTCGACTCCCTTTATATTTGGAGTCAAATTTGATGCTCAATTGTCTTCACCATTGGTAGATGATACTTTTTCTCGACGGCTTGTTGAGAGCCTTGTTTATTTATCTCACACTAGGCATGACATTTCATTTGTTGTGGGAATGGTCTTCCAATCTATGCAAAATCACCGTGAGATGTACTGGAAGGTAGTCAAGTGGATTATCCATTACATTTAGGAGACACGTAGTTTTGGGATTCACTAAGCATCAAGTGTTGGTATCGACTTGATGTGGTGTATAATTTAGATTGGTAGGCAATTCTTAGGATCTCAAATAAACTTCAGGTTATAGCCTCTCTATTGTTCAAGACCGATATGTTGGTGAAGAAAAAAGAAATCTTGCTATTTCTCTTCCATTGAGGCCGAGTATTAGGGGTTTTTTATGTTGTCATTGAGGCCATTTGGCTTTAGCACATCCGCATAGGGTTTGGTATTCAATACGAATGGTCATATGTCATATTTTGTGACAACCAAACTGCTATTCAAATGTCACATAACACAGTCCACCATCAATGAACGAAGCATATTGAGGTTCACATGCACTACATTCAAGAGGTCATTCTTGGATAGGATACTGATCCTTAATACTACCCAAATTCAAAGTAGATAATCAACATCTTCACCAACCCCTTAAGAGAGCAAGTTTCTTCATTTATGAGCTCTATTAAAGGTGTGGGAGGCTTCATTTCGAGAGGTACTTAGTCCTCTCTACTCTTTCTTCTCTCTACTTTTGGGTGAAGTATCCTATCTAAAGTTAGCTTTTTCCTATGAGTTTTTCCCCTCTACTTCTTTGAGGGGATCATTTTGGACACGAGTACCTAACATGGATACACATTTGTTAGGTCCCATTTATCCATACCCACCTAAGCTATTCTTATAGAGGTATTGGTTTTTTTTTTGCATTGAATTTATTACTTGTTGCATATTATGCACCTGTGATAGGATGTGCTTGCTTAAGAAGGCAACTACTTAGGTAGGTTGTACTTGCATCATGTGACTTGTACTTTCCTAGTTTAATGGAGTTGTAATTCACACACACAACTATTGTAGGAACCTCGTTGGTTCTAACTCTAACAAACACCGAATTGCTTTACTTTTTAGATGTTTGACATTTTGTCAAACACTTTGCATCCAAGTTGTAATGTCCCTTGCTTTCCGGGTTAGTTTTTAATTGGGTGAACTTGCAAAAGAGATGTTAGAAAGAAACAAAATTGCAAACATATAAACATGATATAAGAACCTATCTGGTTATCTACCCCTTATAAACCCTTCCTAAGAGAAGTCTGCCAGGTCGGGCTCATAACCTTTGGTAAGGACCCTCTAGCTTTGAATGACCTCATTCTAAAGCGGCCCTTTGGTCATTCTTGTCGTCGTCCTCTGGATCGCATCCCTTAGGTCATGTAGGTTGACCATTATTAGGTCCATTCCTCTTCTTGGAAGATACATCCCCTATCCAAGGCTTAATCACATATGCATATGTTGGTCATCAGTATATATTGGCTTGATGAGGACTTTTATCCTCCTTTAATTCTCAATGTGACAATGGAATTTTTAATTCTCCAATTGTCTTTGAATCTTCCCCTATATAACTTGAATTTCATATTGAATCTAAGGTTCATAATTCAAGTTTATAGATGGCTAAGTTCATTAACATTAACATCATATTTTATTTCAAACTCTAATGTCAAAGAATAATTTCTTCAAATATAGTTCATACCTGTAAATCTGAAATGATTATATATGTATATAATATATTACTTTAATTATCTTTATTGTTATATATTTTAATTACATAGAAAAAGGTCTAGAGATGGAAGGCAACATTGAATATATATATACATCTATAAATTACCTATTTAATTTATTTCATATTCATTAGAGTTTATTACTTATTAACATTAAAAATATTTCATAAATTATTTTGCCCTACCTTATACCTAAAAGATCTTAGAAATATATATATCTAAATCTTAAAATGAAGTTACATACCTTTTAGAGGGATTCCTTATAAGAAGGGAAATTAACTTCTTGCTTTCCACCTGAACATCTTTTCTCATATGACCTTTCCATATGTAATAAATCCTTCCTCCTTTTTCTCCTATATTTTCTCCTTCTATATCTCGTGTGCTTTTTTATTGTTTAAAATTTAAAAAATGGAAAATATTTATTTATTTATTATCTATTAAATTCTATTCTAGAAATGGGGACATTACACAAGCTCTATCTTGCTATCTTTTATTTTCAGATTGTTTTTCCTTGCTTGGAATGGTTTCAAATGAAGTTTAAATGCTTGCAAATGATTACTAAGATATCAAGGCAAAGAACTAAAATGCAAATGCAATCCTTTCTGTCTTTTTGAATTCATACATATGATTTCTACATGTAAAATGTGCACCTACAGCCAATGGACATTTTCACAAACACTTGACATGCATACATATGATTTCTACATGTAAAATATGCACCTACAACCAACAGACATTTTCACAAACACTTGGCATGCATCCTTTCAATTCCCAAACTAATTACAATGAATCAATTTGCAATTTATGGAGACTTTAAACTATCAAGCAAATAAATAAAAACCTGGTAAGCACGGCTGTGTTATTTCTTCAACATCCATAGAATTGTCTTCATACAAATAACAATCCCTTCCAATGCACACAGCTGAAGATATTAGAGACCCCAAATGCCAAACAAATTCTCTTTATTGCTCACGTCACTTCCTGAAACCCTCGTGGAAACAATAAATAACCTACGGCTGGTATAATTCAGGTATAGCTGCTAATTGGAATGCCAATCTCAGCCACTACGAGCCATGCTGGGTATTTACTATCAATAATATGTTGCTGCTAATAAACAACACAAATCTGAAGTAATTCCACACCAATTTCATCCAATAATGCTCAATGATGACTCCTGGTTGAAGCCATTCTAATTGCACAATTCATTGGAGATTTAACCAACTCAGAGTGTTGATAAAACTTGGAAGAATTATCAATTCTTCAAGTTCAAAAACTGAAACCTTTCTCCACACCAAGAAAAGCAAATACACAAGTCATGAATGAATCAATTTCCTCATGTGAAGGCTTTTTATAACTCACCAAATACAAATTGAGCTTGAAGCTTCAAGCGTACACCTTGCATAACTTAATGAGCATATGTGCTTTTGTTGCAAAGTTTGAAATATAATAATTTATTATATTTCCCTCCATTTGGTGCACAACAAAATAATATAAAGTATATCTTAATAAAGACTTATATATCCCTTTAAATTTGCACTTTACATTATTCCTCATATGCACTTTATAATTTGACTTTTATAATCATTAAATAATCCCTTTTAATAATAAAGTCAAATAACATTTAATGATGTGCACTTTTTAATTAATTATTAATAAAGTATTACTTTATTAATAATTAAAATGCCATACCTCCAAAAATACTCATTATTTCTCGATTCTAACAGAACCAGGAGATCCACCATTGTTCCCACTATGCATCCAACTGTCTTACTAAAAATAGTAAGGGTCCACCTTTATCAACCCCTAATTTGCTATAATGAGTAAATCCCTGAATACCTGATCAACAAAGATGCCAAGGGTCATCACTACAACTGAGGCCGATCCAGGTGCCCTGCCAAACATAGAAATGTCGGATAAATGACTTACTATAAATAGTAAGTGTACCAAACTGACCCAAACAAAGAGCAATCCTGAACACCTCTGACCTCCGGAAGGCAATTGGCCCACTGAACTGTCAATCGGGACCCTCTAACTAGCTGACTTAGCCTACGAGAGCCACTGATAGGGTAGTCAAAACCACCAACCATGGTGAGCTAAAAAGGGGACATTACAACTACTCTTCTATTATCCTACTTTGGTTGTACATTCACATATCTTGGTGGTGTATCATTGTATCCTAAAGACCCACCTATTGCTCTCATTTTGTACATTGATCGTGCATATTGCAATCTATTGAGCTTTTGATCTACAATACTTGCTTTAGTCCCTTGATATGGGTGGCTTCCATAGCCAAATCTCACACTAAGTTTGTAGTGCTATGTCTGCAAGTGCATTATGGGGTACTCTGAAAGATGAGCACCAAACTTTAACAAAGGTCAGATTCTATACTTAAATTTCTGTTGTTTTCTACTAAAAGGGTGGGTCCTTATAAGAGCATCTTTTAAATCTCAAAGATCTTAGAGATCAACTTGCAGCAGTCAACAAACTGGTGGGCAAGGAAGATATAGTTGCTTTGTTCTTCAACAACCTATTTCCCTCCTTTGATACTTTTGTGGTATCTCTCAACCTATTGATAAAAAGTTAGACTCTAACTTCTGACAACATCAGTTCATATCTATTGTAGAAGGAATGTCAACAAGAATAGATAAGCAAAGTTAATTTTAGGAATTCACAAAGTGCACCTGTTGCATGGCTTTAGGGTACAAAATGAAATCCTCATTCTCCCATTTTACAACCCAAAGATAGGATAGTGCTTCTAATGTAAAAAATCAAGCAGTTAAGAAAGATTGTAGGAAAAGATAATATGATCTATCCCACGGGCCATAAAAAGAAGCTAAGGTAGCAGATATTGTTAAGGAAGACCATCATGAGTTTGCATTGATGGATTTTTCAAAGTGTTAAAAGTGGAAGCTGGTTCTTTCAATTTAGATTCAGCCAGATACTTCACATGTCAAAAAGATTGACATGCCAAGTTTATTGTTGATGACAATCCCAAGATCTTATTTTTCTTGGTGATGGCATGTCATTTATAGTTGAAGGGATAAGTGATGTGAGAATTGCAAGCAATGATAACATCAAACTTTTAGTATAGAAAGTTAGATGTATTCCAAACTTACACAAAAACTTTTTATTTGTAATCAACATCCTATTTCAATTGCATGGAATGGAATGTATTGTTCCTAAGTGAAATTGGATAGGATAATTGCCTTAGGAAAAATAGGCCAGATGGTGTATATAAAGGCTTATACGAACTTGTTAATTCTGCTTTGCATTATACATTAAAGGAAACTTGGTTAGGTCATACACTTGAGCAGCTCAGTACAAAAGATAATATTGTAGTTTTGTTGAAACATGTACTTTCAGCTTCTTTGGGGTATTACTATCAATCAAAGCTTTGGGCTCTCCACTTGTGTATTGGCAATGCAAAACATAAGTTCTGTCCATTTCAGCTGAAGTTCATCCCATATGGGGTTTGTCTCCAATTGAGACTATCTTTGCAACATTCACCTATTATATTTTGATGGTTGGCACAATGAAAACTTTCTAAAATCCCATGCACCACCTTGGAGAATGGGCAAAGAAATTAATAATTCCTCAAAAAAGCATGTTTTTTTTGTTATTTTTGCATATCTTTCTCAATCTCATAAAGGTTGTTCATGCAAATACTTCTCATTGTTTTTGCACATCATAGGAGTCAATTTCTAATTTGATCACTAAACTTTAGGTGCTTCTGGTTTAGTCAGTAAGGGTAGTATTAGAATAATGATATAATAAAGTGTATTTTTGCACTTGTATGTAATAAACATGGCTTTCGAAAGCTTGTTAAAACTATACTAATGGAGTTGCTCTAGAAAGAAGTTTTGAATCAATATATTGTACTGCTCTTTCCATGAAGAGCACTCCTCTTCTCTCATCTCTTTCCTTTGTTCATGCTAGAACAGTGTTAACGCTGAGAAGAGAAAACAATAAGGGGAGTTTAGATGTTTGTGTTAAGTTTTTAGGATCACTGCAAATGTAATAGCACTCTCTATATTGTCTGTGTGTTTCAAATGCAGCAATCTCTCTTGCATTTATATTGAGGATGAGGCAAGGAGAGACATGTCCCTTCATGGGACATGTCTATTCATTATTATGTGATTAATATAAGGATGATTGATTGTGTAACTATGCCTTTAGAGAGGCATGTCCTTTAAAGGACATGCCTCTTCCCATTAATTATAATGTAATCAATCTTATAATGTTTCATCAATCAATTATTAATTTGGAATAATATAATAGATTAATATTGAATATTAAATTTCATATGAATAATAATAATATAACTTATATAATATATTATTATTAATCAACATATATTATATGTATTCTAAATGATCATACGACTGAAGCTACAAACATTAACACTCCCTCTTAGCTAGGGAGGATGATCAAACATAATGTGTAGTGGTCTCCCGTGCCAACACTTATGACCCTCACCATAGCTACACAAAACATTAACAATCCCTCTTAGCCAGAGAAGATAAAATCCATCAAGATGCAAATCTCAATAAGTTCATTAATTTTGGAGAGGAGATATCACCTCACTGTGATATCAAGAGATATGGTATATGTAGGAATATCAAGTCACGTGATATTCACCATAACTCAAAAAATATTTTAGATATCACCACAATATGATATCAGAGAAATGGTCTGACCAAGAATATCAAGTCTCGTGATATTCACCATAACTCAAAAAATATCCTATAGTAATGTACACATGTACCCTCAATAATACTTACCATAGGAACATTTTATCAACACAAGATGTCTATCACAATAGAAGGCCATGGTCTGTTTAAGGGACTTAATCCACCATGCAAGATATCATCTATCATGATCTGCTTCAGCCATCATGCCTCAATTTTCTGTACATGGCAAGAGCCACGTAGGTTCATGACCCTACATGGTCATAACTATTTGTTATATAACTCTAACACTCCCTCTTAGCAAGGGAAGATATGCTTAATTACATAACTGGTGATATGATTTTGAGCAACCTCATCAATCTCATATGAGTGTTAGCATCAACATCGTTGGGCATCACAAACAGTGTTGAACAATTCTGATATTAGATCGAACCATTTTGAATAATCAATTTATAATACTATATATATATATATACATCTCTCTATGCAATAATTAGATATTTTAATATCTGACTGGTGTTACATATTCAACACTCCCTCTTAGCGAGGGAGGATATGATTATCTCACAAAATGGTGATCAATCTCACACTAGCATCATTAAGATGTTTATCAACACATATGTCCTAGAAGGATGTCAGTTATCTGATTTCCGGCACATTCTAGGACAATAACTAAATATAGTCTAGTTCCACCCGCCTACAGGGGGTCCAAAGGATGGCTCTAAAACGTCGCTTGCTTTATTTATTTCTTTCCTACCTAAGCTCTGGTCCGCCTATCAAATTTTAGGGCATCCGACAAGGAATTCGGAAACTCTCATAAGGAGGGCAACCGAAAGGCCCTTAAAATTCTATGGGATCAAATAACAATATTGATCTCAGAGACAACATAGTATCATGATCTCCGGCTCATTCCGGGACTAATGTAGTCTATCAAGATTCACTTATTGTCATGATTTCTGGCACAGTCTGGGACAGCAAGTTAATGTAGTCTATCATGACAATGGATCAAGAACTCAAGAAATTAACACAAGTAGCATCATGATTTCCGGCTCACTCCAGGACAACAACTTAATGAAGTCAATCATGATGCTTTGTTATCATAATTTCTGGCACATTCCGGGACAACTTAATGAAGTCTATGATAACAACCTTGATCCTAGGATGACAATGAAGTCTCCAATATCATAGGTATTATAATTTCGGACATACATAGTCCATCTTGACACACAAATCATCATGACCTCCGACACATTTCGGGACAACAATTCAATGTAGTCTGTCATGATAATAAATCAAGACTTTAGAAATAATTATCTCAATATCATGATATCCGGCATAGTCCGGGACAGCAACTTAATGAAGTCAATCATAATATGATTGTTATCACAACACTAAGTGATAACATCACAATTTTAGTATCAAGATATCAAACACATTCCGGGACAACAACTTAATGTAGTCAATATTCATAACAGGGCAAACTATTGTTGAGGTCGTCACCTTACAATAGCAACCTTACACATATATCACATGAAAGATCGTCACCTTCCATGATATAACACACAAATGTAATATTGCAATATTTTACATTAAAATATTCATGAATATATCAAAATACATATGGCTGAGATTCAATCTCAGAAGTCTCAACTACAATTTAGTGATACCAAGTTTACCTCTGAAGTGTCAGACTCCCTCTGAATCTGATATCAATCTTCTTTTCCTGTAAGAGCATCCCGGAAAAGATCAAGGCAAATAGCTCTTATAGTACGTATAGAAATACAAATAAGAGAGAGACTACAATGAGTAGATAAATGTAATATTCAAGGATAATAAATACTTATCCGCGCATCAACATCCTTGATACAAGTTGCTCCAATGAGGGTCCACATACATCAAATCAGAAAACACCTTCCCAAATTATTTGAGAGACATCTCCCCTTTGAATCATCTCCCCACTAAGGATGGTTCAAATGGGAATGTAACATTGGTTATTATTCCCCCCTACAATGTACAATTCCCACTCTTATATCATTGAACAATTCTCATGTCTTCTTGTGAAATGAATTGATTGCTCCAAGAGAGGCGACACTCTATAATTAATTCTTTCTTTATAGAAAGAGACACCCTTCCTTGAATACGTTCTTCTTTGTTAATTCTTGACCACAATCATAACAAATTAATATATCTCTTTAATGAAAGCCTCTTTCAGGAATTTCAAATAGACCCGTACACATTCCGTCATAACTTTTGAACCCCACACTTTATCTCCAATCGCTCCGGTGAGATTCTTCCAAATTTGCTTGTCACCAACATATAAAAAATTCAGCAAAATCCAACGGTGGATTTGTGAGATATGATCCCTGTACTGAGACTGTATTTTCTGAGACAGTCACACAATCACCATCAACAAACTACTCTCTTACATTTGCAGTTTGGCTCTGATACCATGTTAAGTTTTAGGATCACTGCAAATGTAATAGCACTCTCTATATTGTCTGTGTGTTTCAAATGCAGTAATCTCTCTTGCATTTATATTGAGGATGAGGCGAGGAGAGACATGTCCCTTCATGGGACATGTCTATTCATTATTATGTGATTAATATAATGATGATTGATTATGTAACTATGCCTTTAGAGAGGCATGTCCATTAAAGGACATGCCTCTTCCCATTAATTATAATGTAATCAATCTTATAATGTTTCATCAATCAATTATTAATTTAGAAAAAAATAATAGATTAATATTGAATATTAAATTTCATATGAATAATAATAATAATATAACATATATAATAGATTATTATTAGTCAACATATATTATATGTATTCTAAATGATCATACGACTGAAGCTACAAACATTAACAATCTGTACATAGAATTTGAACAATTGATCAAACTGCAAAACAAAAGTTTTCAATGCTAGGAGCTTGTGCCACTAAACTATAATGTTTCTTAATTTTATTTGTAATTTTATTTTTTTTAAATAACAAAATACATGATAAAGGTATTCTCTATAGTTATAGCTTTGCCTTTAAGAACTCATCTACTGTCAAGGAATTCAAGATTATCCATCCAATGTTGGCACTAAAGGTCATATGGGTCAATCCCATACACTCGTCAAAATCTCGAATATTCATTCCCAAAACATGCAATTTAAACTTATCATCGCCATATTAGAGACTGAAAACAAGATGGCTTGAATGAGCTTTGATATTGCACAAATAAAAACAAAAGAACAAAAATTTTAATTAAGTACTTGTCTAAGAGAAAACTTTATAGATTTTCGGAATTTTTCATTATAATAAAAAAATACTTGTTTCTAAATTTCTGCTAGGACATAATGCACATCCTATTTATAGGTGTTGAGTGATTCTTACACAAACCAAATAACTTAGCTACATTTAGTGATATACCTTTTTTCATTCATTTATTTATTTTATTAGAACAACATTATGTTGTTTTAGCTATTGAAAATCTTAGACCCAAGCAACCAAGCATGTATTCTAATATATAGTTTTTTAATTTGTCTAATAGATAAGACAGGAAGGCAAGGAGTTGAAACAAATTTGTTCAATCTCAAAGCCCTACTTTATAATAAATGGTTTTGCAAGCTCTTACTAAACATTGGCAAGATGTCTAGTGAAAAGTGAGAAACCTTTGGAACAATTTGGTCCAAAGCAAACCTCTTTTCATGCAATTACACAACTGACTCAACCTGAAAAAAGATCTGATAGAGAGAAAGCACCTTATCTTATTAAGCTCCAACTTCTATCTAAGATACACTACGATTGATTTAATGATACCCAAGAAACCAAAGACAAATTGGCAATAGTAGTTGGAAAGTCCTGAGAAACCATGAGATTTACATGTGATTGGTAGCATACTAGTTTTAAATGACATGTACCATTTTCCTATAGACAAGTGAGTGAGGAAGATGGTGCTCTAGATCCAGTGAGAAAGATGACAAGTCGTCCTGAATGAGAGCTCATAGAGCTTCATCTCTTCTTGCAAGAAAATCTGATTGGTATCTTCATCATCTTGGTTCTTCCATTGCTTCCCTCTCCTTTGTTGTGAGTTTGTTAGTTGGACTTTGTGTTCTCTATTTTAATTTATATTTCACTGTGTTGTTTGCTTAATAGATTGACATTGGTCTGCCACATGAGTTGCAGAGTTTGTTTTAAATTTTTATGTTTATTTTTAATTCTATTTTCCCCCCTCCATACTATCCTCCCAAAATCTCATAAATTCCAAGTTGATTCACTTTTTGGCTAATCTATATGCTATTAGTTCATCATTAATGGTGGATGTGGAGGAGGTCAAATCTTCAATCAACAATGGAGGGGAACGAAAGATAATTTGTAGAATGCTGGTGTGGAAGATGGTAAGAAAAATAGTGGCTTTCAGCCTCAAGGGTAGAACAAGATGTTTACTCTTCTATTTATCCTATATTCACACAAAGTTCTATCAAGGGTTAGGTTTGTTTTGGGTTTTTCCAAACAAAAAACATATTAAAACATATATATATATATATATAAGGAAGGCTAATTGGGTGGCTGATTTTGGCCAACATTGTGGCAAGTCTTGTCAATCCCATCATGATTTCTAAGAGCACAGATCACAAGGATGGTCTTGCCTCACGTTGAAATTATATTGCCTTAAATTTTTATGATAATTTTACAGATTGAAACTAATTTGACCTACAGCTATCCTCCTCCAGGGGTTTAACTTTTTTTTATGGATTTTTAAACATCTCATGACCTCAAATCAGAAAAGAACAGAAAAACCCTGACTTTTCTACCAAAATATAATATAGTATATGAGATAAAATATGATCTAAAATTTAAAATGTAATATTAGCATATATTAATATTATTTTCTTCCATTAAATAACAGCAATGGTTTCCTAGATTTCTATTATAGGGTTGTCTCTAGTTCAATAACCATCCAAGCTCTGAACAACGCCATTGTAGCTTCATTTGCAACAATAGATTAGATAAGTGATAATAAACAGGAATTTACAGGCAATAATATATTTTCAAAGCAAATGTAAAATTGGCATTATCTAATTCTGGATAATGCCAAATTCTATGTTTGCGTCTTTGGAAAAAAATGGAATTGGAATTCCGAAATTCTCATTTTGCCCCCAAAATGGGAATATCATCTTCCACCTAAATAGGTGGAATTGGAATTTCAAAATAAGTGGAATGGGAATTCCAATTTTTAGAAAACCAAATTTAATATTTCGTGGGATCCATGACTATAAAGATGTATATTATATTGCTATAAGGATGTATATATATACATGTGTGTATATACACACGTGTGTATATATGCATGTGTGTATATACACATGTGTGTGTATATACACGTGTATGTGTGTATATACATGTGTGGGTATATATATATACACGTGTGTGGGTATATATACATACATGTATGTGTGTGTGTATACACACATGTATGGTGTGTGTATATGTGGATATATACACACGTGTGTATATGTGTATATGTATGGTGTGTATATGTGTGTATATATACACACATGTATGTGTGTGTATATACACACGTGTGTATATGTGTGTGTATATACATAAATGTGTATATGTGTGTATACACATATGTGTATGTGTGTGTATATATACACGTGTGTATGTGTATACATGGATACACACTTGTATGTGTATATACACACGTGTGTATAAACACACGTGTATGTGTGTATATGTACACAAATGTGTGTGTGTGTGTGTATACACACACATGTGTATGTGTGCATATGTGTATATATGTGTGTACATACACACATGTGTGTATATATATACACATGTATATATACATGTGTATATACACACACATGTATGTATGTATATATACACA
>MU228335.1:627224-656144 GCA_018584345.1 Thuja plicata
AGAGATAAAAGACTTTGTGCTCTTATATTTGTTTCATTTTTAGTTAAAGTAGACTGTTGTCTTAAGCATTGTTCTTACGTCAATTCTTAGGCCACCGGTGTTAGCATAGCAAGAAGAATTGTTTGTAATACAGTTCAATTTTTATTGAAGTCACCTGTGGTAAGAAGGGAGCTTCCCCTATTGCTGAGAGGAGAAAAAAATTTCACATACTGCTGCCTAAAAGTAACTATTTTGTCAAGTTGTAGTCTTAGTGACTGCAAAATTTTTAGCCAACAAACTTAATCAACAAAGCATCTTTCATTTAAATTGGAAGTAATTTTAAAACTCTTCCATTCACCTTGGTGGCAACAACTCAATATCACAATATATGCTTACACTTGGTAGTGTAAGCTTCCATAATTAGGGTCATCCTAGATCCAAACCTAAGCCTCAAGGGTTCACTCCTGATGACGATGCCTATGTATCCCCTCGTGGAAAATCAGACGCTTCATAGTTCGCACTCAAAGGGAATTCACTCTCTCCTCTTGATGATATCTCTAATCTCTTTTTAATCTTTGACTATTGATTAAGTGTAATCTATTAACATAATCATAGTACCCTTTCCTTAGTTCCCATTATAGTTCCCTTATGGGGGTTTTCGTACTTAAAAATTCAATTAACATCTTTTCTTTGTGGTTAACAAACCCTTGCTCTAGTAAGTAAATAAAATTTATAAAATCTCTATCAAATTTATAAAATAGTTAGAATGCTATGCTACTGAATATGGATTACTGAAAAGCTTTGCTTAAGCAAATTCAACCAATAAGAAATATCAAGACAGCATCAAAAAATTAGAAGCAACCATAAAGCAGGGGCTGCTCTGCATACGCATTACATTCGTCTCACAAAAAATAAAGGGCATAAAATAGAGAAGCAATGACCTTTTCCCTTAATAATTACTCGCCTGAATTTGTAAAAGGGGTTAATCGCATACCATCAGGAGGCCACCAAAATTTTAGGAAAGCCATTGCAAAAAGATTTGAACGCCATTTGAAACCGAAATCCTTTGCCGAAGAGAAAACCCTAACAACCGTAGAAGTCAATGTTGTAGAACTTGTAGATGCTGAGGCGGAATCTTTGGAAACGCACACAGTAATTGCAAGGGTAGTTGGATTCCAAACAAGCCGAAAAGAGATCAGAAATTGGGTTGAAAAATTATGGGGCCCAAATCTACGAATAGACTTGTTGCCGAAGAACATTTTTGCAGTAATCCTGGAGAGATGGAGTTATAGAAACAAGGTTGTGGATACACTACCATGGTGGTTTGAAGATCGGTTGGTATACGTGCAAAAATGGGAGAGGAATTTCGACTCCCCCACAACAACAATTACAGAAAGGGCATTTTGGCTTCACCTAAATAATCTACCTTTGGAGTATTGGTCTGCAAATTGCCTACATTTAATCGGCTCAATGGTGGGGAGAGTACTTGGATGGGATTTGGAAAGAAATGTTTCAGCCTTGTTTGCACAAATAAAATTAACCTCAATCAAAGCCATCCCTAATCAAATCCTTCTCAAAACAAGTGTTGGTGTCTTGAAATAGAATGTGGAGATCAAAGAACCCAAATTTAACTACCTCAACTGCAATATTCAAAATGCATTCAACAGCGAGATGTCCTAAGGAAAATGAAAGGAACAAAAAAGCTAAAAGTATTAAAAAAGTATGGAGGCGTAAGGAAAATAAGGAACAAAATTTGCGTAAAAGTGCTGAATTAAACAAATAGCCCTAAAAACACAAATATAATAAAGGACATCCCAGTAACAGAAAAAAGGGCAAGGAAAATGCTGATACAATAGGGAATAAGGACGAACGGGAAATAGCAACCCAACCAAAGGCGGCAGCAGCAACCGTGGAAGAAACCAGAGAAAAACAACTTTCGATCGAAAGAATGGATAATGCTCTTAGTCAGGCCCTTGGCAAAAATACAAAGGAGGAACACGAGCAAATCAAAGAGGGAAATTTGCAATTGGAGGAAGTCTCAAAAGAGCAACCTAGGGACAAAACAGAGGACAAAGAATTAAATCAAGAATCGAAGGAAGACACAAAGGCAGAGGTTGAACAAACTAAGTTAGAATCTGAAAGGAAACAAGGAGCAGGAAGTGACACCGAAAACGGATAGTGTAGGATTTGAATATTCAAAGGATGAAACAGAGGATATAGAGGATCATTTGGAAGAATTAGATATTTTGGAGCCTCGGCGCATTTGCCAAACAGCAACAAAGACCCTCAATCGCAGCCCATACAGGAAAGGCAAAGGAAGGAAATCGGATAAGTAGAAAAGGGAAGAGGAAGCACTCAGAAGAGATCAATCATCTATCACAACATATCTTCTAAGATCAACTACCAAAGGAGGATCAAGAAACCCCTCCCTTGGTAAACAATGAAGATCCTAACATGGAATGCCAAGGGCCTCAATGCCCCTAACAAAAGGCACTTTGTAAAGCATCACTTAGACACAACAGTGGTTGACATTGTGCTCATACAAGAATCTAAACTAAACAACAAAGAAGCATATCAATTTATCAAACACTGCAAATGTTGGGAAGGAAAATTTGTGGAGGCAAACAGAGCCTCGGGAGGAATGGGTGTTCTATGGTAGCCGAAATAGGTACACTGTGATATCGTTATTTTTTCTAATTCATGGCAAGTAATAGATGTTAGAAGTTTAAGTTCTTCTCTGAAATGCACATTAATAAATGTTTATGGTCCAATAAAAATGAAAGAACAGAAAAATCTTTGGGATAACCTAACCAATAACATCTCATCTATACACAATGATATAATATTAGGAGGAGATTTCAATGCCATTTTATGACTAAAGGAAATATTTGGGGGTATAGGACAAGTAACACAAGTCCCAAAGGATTTTGAACACTTTGTACATAACAGCAAATTCATAGATTGCAAGCTCACAAATGGTAATTATACATGGAATAACAAAAGGGCAAGATGCACATATATAGTTGAACAATTAGATCGTTTCTTATTCTTAGAAAATTGGATTAACTACCCAAGCTTCCCAACTTCATTAATACATCCCAACCCCATATCAAACCACTTCCCTATAGAAATAGATATTCTGGAGAACTTTAATAGGCCAAAAATTCAATTCCAGTATGAAAAGATTTGGCTGACACCCGGAGCTCATAAATAGCATGAAACAATGGTGGCAAGAACCAATAAAAGAGAAAGGAACACAAATGCTTATCATTCACAAGAAGCTAAAATACCTCAAAGAAAACCTTAAAAAATTGGAACAAAACTACCTTTGGTAAAATCTTTGAGAAAAAGGTCAAACTAGAGGAAGAAATTGCAGATCTCAGCAATATAGTAATTCAAAATGGTATGATCTGATTAGAATTCGAAAAGGAAAAATCACTAATGAAGGAATATAAAGAGATCCTAGCAAGAGAAGAAATCTACTAGAGGACAAAATCCAGAGAGCTATGGCTACAAGGAGACCTAAATACCAATTTTTTTCATAACACATCCAAAATCCAACAAAGTTTTAATAAAATTACACAGATTGAACTCAGCAATAATAATGTTATCACAAATCCTCAAGATATCCAAAAGAAAGGAGTGAAACACTTACAAAATCTACTAGGAGACTACGGAGAGTGCGATCGTAAACATAACAAATTTATCCAATGTATACTAGAAATCATCATAGAAGAAGATAATAAATTTCTGATGAGACCAACTACAATAGAAGAGGTCAAAAAAGCCACCTTTGAACTACACCCAGACAAAGCACCGGGACCAAATGGCTTCATAGGAAAGATTTTTCAAGAGTGTTGGGATTTCATGGGTACGGATGTATGGCTCATGGTGGAAGAATCAAGAATGAAAACTAATATACTAAAAGATATAAAAAATACAAATACAACCTTGATACCCAAAACAAAGGAAAGCAAATCCTTTTCAGATTATAGGCCAATATCTCTATGTAACACGATTTATAAGATAGCAAAGTTATGGCAAATCGACTGAAACGACTTTTACCAAAACTCATATCAAAAGAATAGAGTGGCTTCGTCTGGGTGGAAATAACACAGATGGAATCATAATAGCCCACGAAATTTTGCAGTCGATCCTCAAAACAAATTTGAAAGGAATGCTGCTAAAACTAGACATAAGAGCCTATGATAAAGTTAAATGGTGCTTTCTAAACCAAATCATTGAAAAAATTGGATTCGGATCGCAATGGCTCAAATGGATATTCAACTGCATATCTACACCATGCTATTCAATCATCGTAAACAGTGCTCCTAGTGGCTTCTTCCAAGGAGCAAAGGGATTACGACAAGGGGATCCCCTTTCTCCGTTCTTATTTGTCATCATGGCAGATGCATTAGGAAGAGCCATTACCAAATTAAAAGAACGAAATGAGTTAGAAGGAATTAAAATTGTACAAGAACTTACCCTATTCTCCCATCAAATGTTTGCAAACAACCCACTATTATATGGAGCATCAACTATATCAGAAGCCAAAAAGATTAAACAAATATTAATTGAATATGCTAAGAACTCAAGACAAAATATAAATGCAGCAAAATCAAATGTATTCTTCTTTAATACATCCAAAAGAACCCGACGACTAATAAAGGAAGAACTAGGATTTAATGAAAATTAGTTACCATCAAAATATTGAGGAATTCCACTAATTGATGGACCAAATAAAAGAGACTTATGGAAACCAATGATAGACAAGTGTGTCGAAAAAACATAACAATAGAGGGGTAAATGGCTCTCCTTGTCAGGACATCTAACAATGTTAAGATTTGTATTGGCAGCCATTCCCATTTATATGTTGTCATGCAGTGAACTTCCTAAAAAACATAATGCATAAAATAGTATCCATACAAAGGAAATTCATGTGGCGAGGATCAAACAAGCAGATTAGAATGTCATTAATATCGTGGAACAAAGTAACGCAAGATAAAACACGAGGAGCTAACATTAAAGGTCTTGAGTTACAAAATATAGCACTAGGAGCAAAACTATCATGGTGTATATATGAACACCCAAATGCCCTATGGAGCAAGTTTTTACGATACAAATACCTCGATTCGCAAGAATCTGACATGATTTTCATAATAGCTAACCCACCACGGGGATCATCAATATGGAATTTCATCATTAAAAGCAGAAGCCTAATAACCAACTACCTCAGTTGGAAGATCGGAAATGGACAACGAGGAGTTATTTTGGGAAGATTCATAGAATGGATATACACCACTTGAATCCATACTAGAGCTCATAAATGCTAAACCACAACTGGAACAAATATATGGAAAACAAGTTAACGACTAATTAAACATCACAAAAAGTGAATCTCTTACGCCCAACGGAAGAAAATGGATATGCTAGGTACTAACATGCAAGCCATACTACTATAGAAACTAGCAAAGAGACAAATATCACACTCCAAAAAAGAAGATGAACTCATTTGGTGCACTACAAAATCAGAGAATCACACAACTAAGCTAGGCTATGAAGTAGCAAAGAATGACACCTCAAGCAAGGAATGGCCAATCAAACTATGTTGGGGGACATATGTACTCCCCAAAGCAGGGGCATTTGCATGGACAGCCCTGCACCAAAAAAAATCCTCGCAAGTGATAGACTCCAAAGAGTTGGAATAATGGGCCATATCGATGACCGTTATGTAAAGAAGAAGAAGAAGAAGAGATCATAGATCATCTCCTGATCAATTGTAAATTTGCATATCAATGCTGGATGCACTTCTATAATAAACTAGATCTAAAGGGACCACTACAAAATGATTTGATGGATATCTTCCAAGAATGGTCTCATCAAAATAAGGGAGAGCTATGGAAAGGGTTGTGGCAAGGAACCCCAACACAAATAATATGGCAATTATGTAAAGAACGTAACCAAAAAATATTTAAACAAAAAGAATCGACCTTGGAAAGGATTATACATAAGATTGAAATCAGAATCAATGAACAAAGTTTCAAACGAAAAATTCAAAAAATACACACAATGGGATAATCAAACATCAAAAGCATGGCCACATTTAATTAAACCAAAGAATTATTTTATCAAGGACAAATCAATACGAATAGAGGCAAAATGAAATCAGCCAGATAAAGGCAAACACAAAATAAATTTTAATGGTAATTTTACCTAGATGAACAGGAGGAAAGGCTTTCCAAATATTACTGAGAAGCTTGACAATTTTTTTGTTATAGGCGGTTGCACTTCTTTCCCCTATGTTTTTGAAGCTCAGATTCTCCCTTTTTCTAGATCAGACCACTTTTTGATTGCTCTACACTTTCAGGACTATGCTCCGATCAAGTCTCCTTTTAAGTTCGAATTGATGTGGTTTTGAGACCCTTGCATCCTTGGTTTAATCAAGTCTTGGTAGAAGAATGCCCCATTTGTTCAAGGTAAGAAGGCTTACATTTTTTTCAAGAAGTTACGGTTTCTCAAGGAAAATTTGAAGGAGTGGAACAAGAGGTGTTTTAAAAATATATTTGTGGAGAAAGCTAGGATTGAAGAGGAGCTTGAGGTGCTCAATTCTTGTGGCATCTCAAGAGGTATGAAAGATATGGATTTCCTTGAGGAGAAGGATCTTTTACAAGAGTACGGGAATGTTGGTTGAAAAAAGGAAACAGGAACACGAAGTTCTTCCACTCCTCTGTCAAAGCTAGGAGGTCAAAGAACAAAATTTTAGAGATTCATAATGGGGACGGTATCCTATTGACCAATAGGGATGATATCAATAAGGAAGTGGTCTGATCCAAGGATTGAAACCTCCACTCATCAGCAATTTGCTGATGAACCCACTGCTAGGAGAGGCTACTTTCAGAGAAGCTAGATGCATGAAGGCTGCCCTAGATAGGTATTGTGAGGTATCAGGACAGATGGTTAACTGGCAAAAGTCAAAGATTTTTTTCTTTAAAACCAAAACTGAGAAACAAAGGGAAATTTGCAAAATCTCGAACATCAAGTTGGGCACTCTACCAAGGAAATTCCTTGGTATTCCCTTTTTTGGTGGGGTGAGTCATTCTCATGTATGGAGGAAACTAGTGGATTGCTATTTTAGGCGATTGGAGGGGTGGAAGAGCCGATGGATTTCTTTGACGGGTAGAATTTTGATGTTAAAGGCGATGATTTCTGCCATTCCCATTATTCAATGACGTGTTTGAAAATCCCTATTAATATCCTAAATCTTATTGAAAAGAAAATGCGCAAGTTCTTTTGGAATGGGAGCAGGGACCGAGACAAAATCCTACTTTATGCTTGGGGCCAAATCTGCAGACCCAAAAATTTCGGGGGTGTTGGGCTGCATAAATGGAGTCTTTTAAATGAAGCTGTAGGGGCCAAATTAGTGTGGCAAATTTACAAGTGTGCACATCAGAAGTGCGACAAAATACTTAGACACAAATATTTAGACAGTTACGATCAAGAAAGGATCCTCACCATCAAAGATCCACTTAAAGGTTCTAATATTTGAAATTTTTGTTGGATTGCAGACATGTTGTCACTGACCATCTCACATGGAAACTTGGCGATGGCAATGAAAGCTAATTTATGGGAGGATCCCAATGTTAGCAGAGGACAAGTGATTTGCAGGAATTAAAAGGATCATTGAAGCTTCTTGGGGTAAGAAAGTTGCAGACTACGATGTCAAAGAGTGAGATGGCTCCTCTTCTAATTGGCGTTAGAAAAGTTGTATTGATATGAATCTCAATCAAGATAATATTGATCTACTTAAGGAGTTGATGACTAGTAGACACTTCCTTTTCTTAGGGGGAGAGGACAAACTTATTTGGTGTGGCTCCGACAAGGGGAGTGCTCTATCAAAATTGGCTATAAGCTCTTGGAAAACGCACATGAAGAACATCGGCCGCATCATCTAATTTGGAACAAAATTTGTTTTCCTAAAGCCAGATCATTCACTTGGCTGGCTTTGAAAAATAGAATTCTCTTAGGTAAAAGGTTCATGAGGCTAGAATTCAATGGCCCCTTCCCATGTCCCTTTTGTGGTGAAGCGGAGGAGAGTGTTGATTACATGCTCCTACATTGTAAGTTTTCTTCTCAGTGTTGGCACTTTGTTTTGAATAAACTAAATTGGAGCATACCTTTCCCTCAAACACTCCTACAAATGTTCCAAAGTCGGCGCAGGGTCTCTTTTAAATCAACTTTTTCATGTATATGGCAAATTTACCGCTCTTTAGCCATATGGGAATTGCGGAAGGAGCGCAATCGAAGGATATTTCAAGGGAAGGTTAAGAAGGTAGAAAGAATTTGTTTTAGAATTGAAAATTCAATCACGGAGCTTGTCAATGCAGCAATCACAAACCAAAATTCTATGAAGTATCGTTTCAACTTGTATGACTCTTTTTTGCAAAAAAATTGACCTTCTCTCAAAATCCTGCCCGTTTATGGGCTCTCACAGGTTAATCTTGGCAATGAGGCAAGGCGGGGAGGTCAAATGGGAGAAACTAGAAAGAGAATAGATAAAAATCAATTTTGACGGAGCTTCAAAAGGGAACCCTAGCCCATCAAGAGCAGGTATTGTGGCACGTGATATGGATGGTAATACAATGGCAATGGCTACAAGTAGGCTGGAAGATGGGACGAATAATGATGTGGAGCAAAAGCAACACTTTTAGCGATAGGACTTGCTCAGAAGATTGAGGTGGATCAGTTGCAAAGGTGATTCACAAATTATTATTACCACCATAGCAAAAGGTAAGGTACATGCCTAGAAGATTGAAAAAATCGTGAAAATCATTAGGCAAAAATTGGAGCATTTCAAAAATTTCAAGGTCATGCATATCCTGAGGGAAGGAAATCAAATTGCAGATACCCTGTCCAAATGGGCTGTGTCATTGGAATATTTGATGGTCTAAGGGATTTAAATCCATGGGATTAACTCCACTACCCCCTACTTTAGTTCATTTTAAATTCAAATTTGAAATGGAAAAGGCAACATTACCATCAATGATGATTTGGAAATTGTGTGCTCATGCAATGTTATACCTTTTTGGTGATTGTCGTGTCATCAATTTTGAAAAGAGTGATTTTGTGTTTTCCTTCTTCGAGGTGTACATTGGAAGGAGGTGGCACACTTGTATACACCGAATTAATGGGCATTCATGATGACATGATTGGCTGGCACGCAAGGTCTGATTGAGGTGTGCTTTATTCATCAAAGGCTTGGAGATTGTTTTACATCGACTTTACATCAGGGTAAAGCTTTCTCGTCGTGTGCCGAGTGTGTGTTTGAGAATGGAGGCAAACTTTACCCTCACTGCAAAACAGCAGCAATGTTTCCTTGGAGAAATTTCGATAAAGCTTACGAGGGGCGTTTTCACTCTAGACAACCCGAAGCTTTGGCAAATTATTGACCTGTTTCTTGGATAGGAATTCTTGAAATCGAAACACAAGTACAAAGCTAAAGTAGACATCACATCTATGTTCATGGCTTGGGCCCTTGAACTTGGAAGCAAAGAGGAGAGTTTGTGGGAGGTGAAATCGTGCGTCCGATCGGAGTGGTCTTGCAATTTGATCCCTCTGATTTCCATGGCTGAACCAGGCATTGGTTTTAGGGCACACCAGGGCAATTGGAGGAAAATTGGGGAGCATTCACCCCCTTTTCAACCGTTTTTGGTTTGGAGCGCTACTTCCAACAAGGATGAGAGGCGCGAGAAGGCCACAACCGCATGGGAATTCTTGAAAGACCATTTGCGAGCTCAAGAAATGGAGCGCCGAAAACTGAAAAAAAAGAAGTGGATGCAAAGCCAGACAAAGGAAAGAAAAAAGTAGTTTTTGGGCCGGATGACTATTGGGTCAATGGCCCAATGGGTAAATCAAAGAAGTAGGTCTGGTTTTTCTTCATGTTGTTCCTTTTTGGATAGTTAAATATAGTTTGCTTTCCTCTCTTAACAATGCCCATTTTGTAATCGGGGGTTCTTTTACAGACAGTTTCTATTCTGTAAATTGTACAGGGTAGTTGTTTTTTGTGTGTTCAAGCACTATATGGTATGCCATAGTGTCTGTAATGATATAGACATATACAGTGTAGGGTGGCAGTTCCATAGTTTGCAGATAGATGGTGATGATAGGGCAGAGCCCTATTTAGGTCCTGTACTCAAACTTTTTATTTTAATAAAATTATATAAATTTAACCGATAAAAAAAAACAGTTATTGAAATAATTTGGCTACAAATTTCCATGAAAATTGTAATTTCCAGAATGCAACAATCAAGAAAAATGTTGAGAAAAATAAATCAAAATGTAGAGCTTGATTCACCAAGTGTGTAATAATTCTAGAAGAAAATATTATACTTTCTTTGGGTCAGTTAAAAAAATGCATTGAAATTATTAAGAGATTCAAATTATCCTTCATAAGTCTACCATTACTTGCATTGAACTCCAAGTATTATAATTAAAGATCCTTTCTTGTGCTAGAGGATATAATGAATGCTCGCTCCTGAAAAATTGCAGGTCGCACTTACAACTGATAACCATTCAATCAAATAGAAAGCCTCTATATTAACCCAAAAAATCTGAAAGGATAAGGCTACTAGCTAGAGATGTTACCTTCTTATTCTCAGCAATAACTCCGAACAAGAATGCAAGAAAACCAAATGCAAACGTTGCCAACCCAATAGATAACCTGTTAAGTACCATTATCCCTTTACGTACAATTATCCCTGTAAAGATTCAACTTGTCACGATTATATACTGTAAATTAAGAAAGCACTCTTATGATAAAGAAAAAACAAAAACTAGATGAAAGTTTGAAACCTGTACTGTGTCTTCTAAAAACAAAAATGTAATCTATAAATTTGAGGCTGTGCATAATTAAACAAAAAAAAATCCCATCATGAAAAAATGAATTTAAACATAGAACTTGCATAAGTTATTGTAGAATGGAATGCTCGCTCTGCTGGTTAAACCGTTGTTTATTTCATAATGTTGACAGTAAAGGTATTAAGTATTACAATATGTAGTTACAGACTTACAGAAAATCATTAGTGATTCTAGGAGAATTTATTTAAATTTCCACAAAGCTTTTATGGTCAGTGTAGACTTACTCTATCCCACAGCAGTTTACTTGTGGGCACTCGTGATAATATCATTTCAAAAAAGTGAGAATTTTCTCAAGCAACATTCAAAATAGAGAAGCCAAAAAGGTAGCAGCAAGCAGTGGAGAGCAAGGATTTGCTCACCATAAGCAAAGGACCCATTGATGTGGATTTTACTAACACCTTGAACTTTGAAATATCCAAGGCAAGACCCATAGATAGAGGGCGAAGCTTTGTTAATGTGTGCAACACCACATAACACTTATCATGTAATCAAGCCCACCACCATGTTCACTTTGAACCTTGCAATTTCTACAAGTCAACTCAATTGTGCTTAAGGAATAATCGTGGAGCATTGATGGCGAATCTCCAAGTTCAAATCCCTGGAACATGCAAGTTTGAATTTTTGAGTAACACACCGTATTGAGTTCTGGATGCAGTACACCTCAATGGTCAAGGCTATTGTGAGTCTTGAGCAATTCTGATAGAATAGGGACCCTTTTGTTATGGCATCTTAGCCAAATTTAAAGCCCTGCATTAAGTGAAAGGAGACTATTTGCTTTGAACATTTAAAGGACATTAGAGGTTAGAAACTTGATGATTTTTCTCACTCAGAGAAAACTAGAAGTATGAATAGAATTTGTCCCTTGAAAAGGCTTAAATTTTTTTTCAGACTTTATAAAATGATGAGAACAAATACAATCTGCGGGAGAAAAAGCATGAGATGTTTTAAAGATCTCAGAAAATTATTGCAAAAGATATAAATAAGAATAATCAACTTGTTTCCAGAAGTGATATTCTTTTTAACGTATCCATTTGCATTTAAAATGATTTCACAGGAAGCATACAAGTAATGTTATATACTCATGCAACCTAAATATAAACTAAGCAGACTTTTTAAATAAAAGGAAAAAGAAAGATTGGGGAATTATTTCAGTGGCAATGATTATTTATGTAAGATTTGCCAGTTTGAAAAGAACAATAAATGACCTAAAAAGATTCTTGCCCGCGCCTTTAAGTTCTACTTCGATGTTTGCAATTACTTGAAGAAATATTGTGCACTTCAATTATGAACTCAAAAGGACATCACTCCAATGAGCAGCCCACAAAGCTTGATAAAAATGGACAATATGAAAAAGCCTTGAGGGTTAAAAAGTAGAAGTTCATGATTGCCCTTGCTAAATAATCTGATTGATGGCATACAGTCCAAGCGGTTAAATGGTTTTGATGAAATGGGAAGAAAGTCAAACATAACAGTATGTGGTTGTATCAACTTCTATCATGCAAATACAACACTTACACCATTTTATGAATGGACGCAAACAATGTTAACAAGAGTACCCATTAGTTTCACCCATACTATTCACCATTGCTGATACATATTTGGATCGGCTAAAGTTCAATTAAAGCCCAATTACATATCTGGGACATATCTGTATTCGAATAGGGCTCAGGTAAGATAACAAGACATGTTAAATCGTAGCCAGTATGAAATCAAGTGCTATCCCATTGAAAAATTAAAAACAAACACACCACATTATAAACATAAATGAAATACCTCTTTCCACACATTCCACTTTTCTGTTAACTCATGTTTGGAGGATTCTTGGCTCCCTCGTACTAAAAGTCTTTTTCAAAGTGACTTGGAGGTTTTGAGAGCCGAACCTAGGTTGTGGAAATTGTTCTTTTTATATTATTTATATATGTGGAATGGTCTTTGTTCCTTCTTATGTCCTAATAGTATAGACTTATAGCAAAATAATAACGAATCCAGAAAAATCAGTTCAGATTTAGGACCACTATCCTACCTAGTCAAAATCTTGAAGTGGAAAATGTAATTGAAATTTAGAGGAAAGGGAAGCCCCTTTTGAATTCTAGGCAGAAAAACAGGAGCAAACGACAGCTCGATCACATGCATGGGTCGGGAAGATCATAATATAATATTATAAACATATACTAAATGAGGAACAACAAACCTTCCTAAAGTACCCAGCCTCAATTACAACAAACTGCATCAAGTATTCTAATCAGAGAGCAGTCAACAGGGCAAGAAAGACACAGGATCCTGCATTTTAAGACAGTATTGTTAGCATTTTATATTCCAATAAACCTATTAGTGTCAGGTGACAATCAAATGGGTAAGACTGCAAGGTCCACCGCCATGAAGATAACATTGATAAAGTGAATCAGGTAAGCTATGCGAGAACGCTTAGATGTCTCTAGGCTCCAAATGTAAGATACCCAAGAAGGTTATGTAACGACAAATGCTAAAGCAGAGCATATACAGTGAGTTGGAGAGCTAATAACTGAAACACCAAATTATACGACGTGCAATAAGAGCTTTCGCCAAGAAAAACGGATTTTGAGCTCAAGGGTTTTGTCTAGACGGCAGTTCTCCAAACAACACACCATGCATCCAAATCATATACAAAGAAAAATCACCGCAATGGGGAAGTGGGTCGTACTTATGTGAAATTAGCCATCGGTAACAGATCAATAAAAGCTTAATCTGCGCACTAACCTGAGATTTAGTTTCACACAACCTTCAATTTTAAATTTAATTCAGAAGGAAGCAAACCCAACTGTTTTCAATTTAGCCTTAAAAATCATTGAATGTGCTCATTCAACAAAGCTTACAATTTCATTACTGCTGCAATCAATCATTAACACTTGAATTTGATAGCACTCACCTTAGTTTTTGAGGTACAGAGGAAAGCAATCTGTGCAATTGTGGGATGTTTATCCTCGTCCTCTTCGTCTTCGTCTTTATACAGAAATGGGGTGGCAACTCCAATAGTTTCTGCATCATTTTTAATATATTTTCTTTGATTGTTCCCTACAAACGCATTCACTTTTTGTTTTCTTGCTAGTGTTTTCATCATCCTGGCCTGATAGATACAGAATGAGACAGGAGGGGAGTGAAAACCAATTTTTAAGATCGATTCCAAACTTGAATCGAAACTTCCGAAAGATCTCTCGAATAATTTAATGGTAATGTGGTGGCATACTGCAACGTTTCGACGTTCATCTGCATGGCATTGACATCATTTAACGCCCTTTCTTGGACATGCTACCTAGCTTCGTTTCGATTCGAATGTTCAATTTACATCACACGAACATCGTTGCCGGCGGGAACAAGAATTGACCTTGATGAGGGGATGGCAACATGTTGAAAGAGAATAAATCAAGCTATAATTCAAAACCAGTAATATTATTACTTCATCAAAAGGATGCATAATGATTATTCTGATAATAAAATATATAATAAATATTTGTCATTATCTTTTTGGACATTGATAAGCATATCTGTTTGGGAATTATTATTGAAGATTCTTTTCACATTTTCTTGGCATTTGATGAGTTTAAAAGTTAAGGAATTTGAATTCTTTTTGAATGTTGTGTTTAAAGAGGATAGAATACACGCTGTAGGAATTTAATTATAAGTTAATGCTTCTAACAAAACATACTTCACTAATGGTGTAAATTTAATTTAGCAAGTGCATATCAAGCTTGCACCATTGTAAAATGGGCTTTTGTTGGTTGTGTTGTCAAGAAGGATTGCATCTAATATGTTAAGTTCAAAAATCCAACAATTTTGTGAAACATGGAATGATTTTCGGCATGTGGGTATGTCTATAGTGAAGATCAATCTCCGAAGAAGGTCGGTTTCCTCTCAGTATCACCTAAAACTATCTTTTGAAACACGAAAAATCCAACAATTCTGTGAAACATGGAATGATTTTCGGCCTGTGGGTTTGTCTATAGTGAAGATCAATCTTCGAAGAAGGTCGGTTTCCTCTCAGTATCACCTAAAACTATCTTTTGAAACACGAAAAATGATAAAAAGGATGTGCTTGAATTAAAAACTTATCTCTTAACGACGATGTACCGAATGATGAAACAAATATGCAACTAATCAACTCACAAATAACCCATTAAAGAAATTATTGTTGGAGTATGATTATCACTGAGGGGTGGGTGAATCCGTGATATTAAATAATGTGTCAATTTTTAAAGTCAAATGAACAATATAATTCAATTATCACAATTGAAACAAAAGATAAAGACAAGATCAACACATAAGAGTATAACACAAGATATGTCCTAAGTGGAAAACCCTTTGGGTAAAAAAACCACTCGAAATGCCTTACCGGCTTAATATGAAATCACTTTTACACTGCCTCACCGGCTATACAAATGTCTCACTGACAATTGCTACGTCACTAATAGTCTTATATGTCTCACTGACCTTTTTACACTCTTCAACTTTCTTACATACAGAGATTAAAATAAAAATAAAAATATAATTGTCATGTAGATCCTATAATCATATACTATACACCCTTAAGTACAATACATGTTTTTTGTACTCAACAATGCATATCATATAACTATCTAGTACCTATTCAATCAGGGATTTCTAATAAACTAATTGTGTGCAAGATAACTCAAATATTCAAGATAACTCAAATATTATCAATCAAATACTCAAATATCTCTTCTTTGTCTACCTTGAAAAATATTATGCCTCTATTCCATACATAGACATCAATGAAGAACTGATTACAAAACTGATATCAAACCGATTGCAAACTGATTCCAAACTGATTATCATCATGTATATTGTTATGTCTTGATGTAGGCATTAACAAATAAGATCACTCTTAAATAATGATATATTTGTCTCTGATTTGAAAACTATATGTGTGTGTGTGTGTGTGTGTGTGTGTGTGTGTGTGTGTGTGTGTGTGTGTGTGTGTGNGATGTAGGCATTAACAAATAAGATCACTCTTAAATAATGATATATTTGTCTCTGATTTGAAAACTATATGTGTGTGTGTGTGTGTGTGTGTGTGTGTGTGTGTGTGTGTGTGTGTGTGTGTGTGTCAGTAAAATAATTATTTTGATCAACTAAATATAATTCCATGGCTTTTCTTTTAAATAAATTGAATAACTTATTTATCACAAAATGCATCAATATTAAAATGTCATTTAATATGTCTTTGCAACCGAAAATACTGAGGACATTATCTATGTCATACTATGTCATCAAAACTGTCAAATGAAATATCTCCATCATATTCCTTGTTTAATAGAAAGCATGCTCAAAAACTGAATCATACAATGCAACTCACTATTCATATCATTCAAAGCTTGACATCATTGTTGGAATACCAGGATCACTGAGAGAGGGGGGTGAATCAGTGATCAATAAAATAATTTCAACCTTTTAACTTTGAACCAAAAATATATGCAATGTTCGTTTTTAAGATCATTAAGTATATGTGCTTTGGATGCAAGATAATGTAATAAATAATACATATTCACGCATTAGTATCATTGACACATTATTTTATAGTGGAAAACCCCTCAAGGTGAAAAACTACTTTCTAAATTATTTTATTATGCCTCATTAGAAACATGATGTCTCACATACCATACAATAGAGCCTGACTAGCCAACGTTTAGAGCACCCACTCTAGGAGCACTAACCCTTTACAATTTTAGGTACAGACATTCCAATGCGCACCAACACCTCACGATTTTAAGAACACCCATTCCAAGGAGCACCAACACCTCACTGTTTTAGGAACACTCACTCCAAGGAGCTCCAACACCGGCATAACTGTTAGAATATTTAATCATTCCTTGGTTGTATTTATTTAATTGAGGATAAACCAAGGTATCCTACATTTATTTAATTATGAGACTCATATGCAATCCCTACATGTATTTTGTCCTCTAGTCCAAGTGGGAGGACATGTCATTTCTTTTAATTTCTTTATTAAGGAAATCAGCTTATTCTCCTTAAGAGGATGTTGACACTTTGCACACACCTATTATGGATGTTGGCATTCATAGATTGGTGATTTACTTAGTAACTCCTCTCTTCATCTCTATTTAAGAGATGCTCCTCTCTCTCATTTCTACTCTATGAAGTTATTGTAAATGAGCTCTCTCTCTCTCTCTCTCTCTCTCTCTCTCTCTCTCTCGCATAATTTTACAAGGGTTTTTCTTTGTTTTTCCCCTTTCAAAACTTCTTGTCTCCATGTCCTGGCTCTTTTGGTTTATGCTCCTAGTTTTACATTTCTCATGGTAACTATCTTCTCATCAAATAACTCTCTTCAATTCTTGTTTATTTCCTTGCTCTTGATTTTTCCTTTCATGGTATCATAGTTTGGGTTACTAATCCTTGTTTGAGTGAAATTTGTTGAAGGTTACCATTTTGTGGAGCACACATTGTTGGAGACTTTTTGAGAAGAGAGAAGCTTGAATTTCTTTCGTAACTTATTAGTGTTTGCAGGTTTTTCCTATATTTTTTTCTCTAGCCCTCTTTGGAAGGCTTTCCGCTAGAGAGTTGCAAAGTTTTTTTTTATTTTTGTCAACTAACCCTCTTTGAAAGGCTTGCCGCCATAGATTTTACTATATTTATTTCGATTGTTTTTAACAAGAAAAGCCTAACCTCAATCGTGAAAACACAAGATTAGAGCTTTTGCTCTCACATTTCTCTTATAGGTTTCATTGTAATCAATATTTTATATTTGTATATGTGGGTTTACATTGTGTTTAATTGCAAGTTTCATAAATCTAACATTTTTTTCAAATTTATTTATATATATTTGTGCATGCAGGTTTTATAAATGTTTATTATAATATTGCTATAAGTTTTGTAGGCTTATCTTCATACAATGTTGTTTATATCCCTGTTTACATCTCTACCCTTCATTAACTTTATCCTCTGTTATTTTAGTTATATGTTCCAAAGGCTTTTCAGTTTTGTTGTACTCTGGTATTCTGTTAAGTAAATTGGTATTCTCTCGTTGTCCTCCCAACAAGCTTCATAGTCTCTCCGTTATTGCAAGTTTGAATTTATAACCAGGCTTGGTTTCATAGCATTTACTCCCATCACAGGCTAGTCTTGGATTAAACATTTCCCATTGGAGTTAAATGCAACCTATTCTTAGTTTCATAGAATTCACTTCCAGCGTAGCTTCTCCTTGGGCTTCTACACTCCCTCTCACTCTATCAAACTTTAAATATCTTCACCCAGTCAACTCCTCTTTAAAACAAACATTGTCCATTCTAATTAATTGTGCAAGTTTATAACTGCCCTCCTCTTCAAAAACTAACGATGTCTATATCTCTTTAGCAGTGTGTGGTGGTTTGCAGTGTTTTGCAGTGACTTGTGGTATTTTGTAATTTTCATTGGCCGCATCTCCTCCTTATTGTTCCCCTTCGCTGCTCTCCAACAGTTTCAAGTCTCAAGTCTTCTAAACCATAGTCCTATGAACCGTAGGTATCACTGCTCCAGTCTTGACTGTTTTATTCAGACAAAGTGTTACATTTTTAGTTGTATTCATCGTTGTCATTTGTATTCCAACTGTTTCCATTCTTGGTCTAGCATTTTCTGCTCTCCAAGCCACTCCTCGTGTGATTCTTCTCTCCCACCATTTTTGTACGATGTCAGTCCTTTGTAAGGCAATTGGGTAATTATGTGTAGAGCTCCTTGTTCTTATAGGATTGAGGATAGAATTTTGGAATGATAATACCTTTCCTTCATCAAATAATAGAGATGCTATCAATTTTAAAAAATTTAATAATTTTAAAACATTTTGAATGTTGTTAAAATTTGTGGTGCAGGTTCAATTGTTTTAGAAGGAACATATTTCAAGAAAATCAAAATAGTCTAGCATGGGATTCACTTTGTTGATTATCAACCTAATAGTAAGGTGTATCAATATAACCACCTAGTAGTTGCTACCTCCCTTTCTCTCCATCTAGTTAAATCTCAACATGGAAGTTGTAAGTGGATACTAGATAGTAAGGATCATGAGAGAATATTACATGTTCTCCAATAGTCGGTTGAACCACTTGAGGTGGTCTGAATAATATTACATAATACCCTTCCATATGTTACCTTTTCTATATCTATGGTTAGGAATTCAGAGGATGTCTTGATTTTTGTGATGAACTATTTATTGTATTTTCATGGTGTATATCTTGATTATGATGACACGTGATGGATTATACTTTGGTGATATCTTTATGATTACATACAATCTTATATTATAGATTTCTTTCTTAGAATACATTATATCTATGTTTTGCTTTGTTGATATATATTATAGATGTTTAGATACATATTATAAATGTCTTTAATTGATGTATTTATGTTTACATGTATTAAGGGAATGCATTAAATTGATGTATTTATATTTGCATGTCTTAAGGGGATGTATTAAAATGATGTATTTAGGTTTTTCAATGTCTTAGGGGGATGTAGTAAATATGTTTATGATATGTTATAGATGTGTTGCTTTGTTGATGATAGAAAAATTTATGTTTCCATGTCTTAAGGGGATGCATTAAATTGACATTGAATATTAAATCGTCTTAAGGGGATGTATTCAATCTCCAAATAGGTTTAAATCACGTACTAAATAATTTTAATCAATTAGAGAAGATTGAATTGCTTAAATGACCTTAAACAACCTAAATAGATGTATTTACAATTATAAGTCTTAAGGGATGTATTAAATTGATGTATTTACGTTTTGAGGACTTAAGGGGATGTATTATTTGACATTGGGTATGTAATTTATTGACTAATTGATGTGTTTATATTTAAACATGTTAATCATCACAAATGCATGTAGAACATCTAAGTAAATATCGTATATAAATGCTTAAACACGTGTAAAACATCATTAAAACATGTAGATAAACATCAAATATACAAATGAACACATGTAATTTTGTATCTAGATAAACACATGTAAAACATCACTAAATTATGTATTAATTACATATGGCAAACATCATAAACACATGTATTTATTGATGTCATAAGAAACACATGTGTAAAACATCTAAATATAATCATCATATACACAAATAAACACATGTAAAATATATCTAGGTAAACATGTGTAAATACACATATAATCAAATATAAAGGACACATAAATAAGCATGTATCTAGATGTCAAGCATAAATACATAAATCATCTATATCTAGGTTTGAAGTATATAAATATATGTCAAACATATAATAATAAAATGTATAGATCTAGTAGCATCAAAGATGCAACATCCTAAGCTAGGTTATCATAACACATATGAATTGAGAGACCCTCTGACTGAGTGTCCTACTCCAACGAATGTGTTGTAACTAACCCTCTGCAAATTTAGTAACAAGAACTGGTTATATATAAATATAGAATCATGTAAAGTTTGACAAGTAAAAAAAACATGTATGCATACAACATGTATATAAACATATAAATTTACATATATATACACATGTTTAAGTATTTAAAACTCACCTGCCCACTAGAAGGTGTCGCGTCGACTCAATATCTCCTACGCACAAGCTTTGACCCTAGGCTCGAGTGATAGGAGTGGTTATACTCACAGCAGAGTCAGCTTGACTCTATTCTAAGGTCTCTTTCCTATACCTATTAGGGATCTCACAAACCCTAAGCTTGAAGGTAAGTGGTGCTGAGCACCCTCGACTTATTCTATGATAGGATAGTTTTCTCTGCATTTTTAGCTCTAGGTTAAATTTTGTTTTAAGAATAAAGGATTGATTCCTTGGATCATCCTATTGTAAGATCTCGGTCTACTTTGTAAGGTTGAGGGTCTTAAGGTACTCTATAAACCTTAAGGTCTCCTTAAGCCATTAACACCAGAGATCCTGTCATTTTGATGTTTTTGAGCCTTAATCCAAGGTTATGTCATGTTTAGATTCCCCTTGAAGTGTTTGGAGTTAGTTTGGTTTTCTTTTGCAACATTTCCTAAAATTTGTCAAAGTTGCATAGTTTTCGAGCAAGTTGCATAGTTGTCGAGTAAAGCTGCATTATTGTCGAATAAAGTTGCTTGTTGCCGCATCAGGTTGTCAACATATTGTCGAGTAACCTGACATAGTGTTGTTTGGTACTCCATCGATTACAACTCGCAGAGAGGCAATTGAATTGATGGTATGATGCTATAAAAATGCTCCCTTGGAGAGGAGAGGATGAGAGAGAAGATAGACATGTAACATATATGTACAACTTGATAAGTTTTGAAGGAATATGAATAGTTTTCTTAGCATTCAAAGTGTGTACAGCGTTGTGCGGATCCACTAAGCAAAACTTGTAACATATTTTTATGGTGTTGTGAGTTTAGTTTTTGTTGCAATTTGTTTCATTCAATTTAGTATTGATTTGTAGAAGTTAGAAGTGTTTTTGTAAACACAGTTAAGAAACCCTCCTATTTTGGGTTTGTGCATAAGATGGAGCCCTAACTTGGCATTTCTCTAGTGGATCCTCACAGCCACTTGGAAAATGAAATTTAGGGACATGTACTATAGGACTTCAAAAGCTCAAGAGCTCAAAGTTAGGTCTGTGATTTTTAAGATAAAGCCCTAGGTCAAATATCTTCATGTATTTGACCAATCAAGTAACCAAATGTATGAACAAATGAATGGATCGTCTGATGGGACTTGTTAGGTTGGTTTTTGGGGTATTTTGGGTTATTTGAACACTCATGGATGATTGTATCAACTTTGTATACCCATCTCTTGATACTTACTTTGCAAACCAAGCCTAATTTGGCCAATTAGGTCTGCGTGTCTTGCAGGTGTTTAGAGGTGTTGGAGTAGAGTTGGTCTCTGTGACTTTTGGGTTTGTTGTAACTTCCTAAAGGGTACCTAATTCTATAATTTATTTTCCATGTCCCTTTGGAAAAGTAAAAGTTGTCTTAGGAAACTGTAAGATAAGAAATGAAAGGCATAAAAGATCTTACATTTAAATATGTTATGGGGGTAAATAAGATGCTCTCCTTCTATTCTTAGATATGCAAATGAAAGATCCAAGTTGATTAACCCAAAAGGAAGGATCAATGCATAAATGAATCAATCATTTGGAAACAAGAATAAGGAAGGAAGATCTTAAGTACCCGGTCTGATTTGTTGATTTGAATGTAGAATAGATTTAGATAAATTGAAAACCTTAATTGAATTGAATAGGAGAAATGTACTAACCTTGAAATATTGCATATTTGAAGAATGTTGTTTTTTGAAGCATGTGTTGAGTTTCTAGAAAATCTGAGACCAGATCTGGAATAGAAACACGGAGGCAAACAAAACCCAGAAATCTTTTTTTGTTTTGAGACAGTTTTGATTTGTACCCTCAAGTCAATGTCACCATTGGCCAAAATTTCCGATTGCGCCCTAGGTCACAATCGACCTGAAAAGTCTCAGACTAAAATTATATTTTCGAATCCTGGAAGTTTGTCGAAAAGGGTATTCGAATCTCCGTCCCGATCTGCTGTTTCGAACATGTACCTACAAGAAAAAGGTTTATTTGTTGGGGGGAGGGGTTCGCCTTAGTCAAACCTCAGTTTTGGAATTAACCTCAAATATATAATTGGAATTACAGAAATAAAAAAAGTAAATGAAACAATTCACCTTGCTCATGTAAAAGTCCTTGTGGAGGATTCGAATCCTTGAACCCACAAATGTGAATGCACCAAATGGATGTAGGATGTAGGATGTCTTCAATCAATTGATTGTATATCTTCAACACCAATCTTGATTGGGTTCTTGAATTGGAAGAGGCTTGGAGGAATGTGGATGGAGAAATCTTCAACAAGAGGGTTCCATGGAGCTTGAATCCTTCAATGGAAACCAATAGATCTCCTTGATGAAAATGGATGCTTGAGAAGTGCTTGAGAGTGGATGAATGCTTCAATGGCTACTTGGCTTGCTCCAAATATTGCTTCTTCACCTTTGGAATTCACTCTTCAAGTCTTTGAAAGTTCTTGCAATTATGCTTGATGATCATAGTTCATGGTTCTCAAGTCTTAGACAAAATGAGAGGAGAAGCCTTCCTTTTATATGAAATTAGGGCACAATCTTATAGAGAGGCTGACATAGGAGAATTAAATTACAATTGGACCCATGCCCCTAGAAGAGGACCTATGTTAAATATAATTGAGGATTTGTTGTCCCGAAGTCCAAAACAGCCGACCCGAAAGCGGGAATTAACTTTTTCCAAAGACCAACATCCGAAAACCCTGAGATTCTGAAATTTGAACCCCGAGCCTAGAAAAGGTTGATTGTGACCTAGGTCAAGGTTGAAGTCAACCTTGACCTAGGTCAAGGTCGAGATCGACCTTGACCCTGAGGTCAAAGTTCTAGTTTCTCAGTCTGGGGTACCAGAAATAGGTTGGAAAAAGTGGAAATGGGGCAAAACAAGAGGATAAAGCTAGATCAAAGTCAGGACCCCATTCAAGGCACTTGACATGACCCCAAACCACTTACTCGGAAGGCTAAACTAGTCTACCATGGAAGTGCTTCCATTTTCTGACTATACATTTAGGCCCCACTTTAGCAAGAGTATGGAGTCAATACAAACTCTTGGTAAAGGAGATCATAAAGAATAGATAATCTTACTGGAATCACAAGGGACAAAGAAATCATCAAGCCCCCAAGGGACTTAAGTCTTTATCAACCCTAAGACCACGATAAGAGAGACATCACCAGTTAAGGAGAAAGAGAGAGAGGGTGTGGTTACCTCGCTCAATGAGAACTTATGTCCCATTGTGAACCACACAAGGAAATAGTGTAACTGGAAAGATGGAGTTGAACCGCCTAGTGAATGTGGCTACTCACTAGTCAACCCATTAGGGATATCCATTCTTAAGGACACCTTCCGACCTTAAGGGATCAAAACATTATAATTTGAAACTAGAGGGATCAAGAGATCCTAAAAAGTAAAGTTTCCATGCTTTAAGAATTAGTCTTTAATCCATAAAGGGAAAAGTTTATAAGTTTTGAAAATATTTTGAACACGTGTGTGTGTGCAAAAAGTGAGTAGAGCATATTCCCCCACGTGAAAGTCATTGCTAACACTTTAACAGGAGTAGTGACTTTGACAGAAACATAAACAACTCTACTGATTACGTTTCCACTATGAGATGCCCCTAAATGAAGACAAATCAAGGGAAATATCACATAAACATACAAAGAACATAGAAGGGATCTACCTACTGTGGGGTCAGTATGATCATAAGATAACATGTACATATAGATATGATATTATTGCAAATGAATTGACATCATTTCCCAAAGAAAGTAGAACTACAATCACAATGGAGGAAAGAAAACTCAAGAGTTACAAAGAAGAGTCTTTTCGGACCACAATACGGAGACCAAAAAGAATCAGTGCTACCATGTCGCAGATCCAAGCGGACTACACAAGGAAAACATTTACAAACAATAGCACAAGTACAACATATAGAAGAATGGAGATACATATAGAGGAATTATGCAACAGGTTTCATTCCTTTATCACCTTGCACCAACAAAGTAACAAGGGTCATATAAAAGAGTCTAACAAAGATTTAGCAAACATATTATAGGAGAAGCACAGTACAACATGCAAACACAAAAAATGGTTACCATGAAGGATAAGCCAATCAAGCGCATCGCCTACTCTGCCCATCTCATTTTATATCATTTAGGGAAGGTGGGCAACTCGCAAGAGGGACTATATCTAATACAGTAGGAATAATAGCCAGTTCCAAACAAGGATCCTCTTGAGAATCGCGTTGCTCAATACTAGGTGTAATTTCAATTGAGTTGAAAGCATATGAGGTAAATCAGTGTCAATATAAATGGTCTCATATTCATCACTAAGATCAATAGGATCATCTAATGTATCCTCCTCGTCAAGATTAATTAAAATGGGATCTAAGATGCGAATAGGATCATCATACTCATTCATCTTAACATCATTGTGAATATTAACTTCTTCCAACACATCGGGCATAGGTTGATCGAAAGAAGGTAAAGAATTTTGAAGAAGAGAAGCACGGGCTCTAACGTTAGCTCTATGATTCTTATGACATTCATTAGCAGATTTATTACGTTTTGCTTTGTTTGACACATTTGAAGAACTAGGAGGAATAACCACTGATTCCTTCACAGGTTCTATAGGAGGATTGGTAGAATTCACAGTAGGGTGAGAAGTAATACCGGGAGGTTGATTAATAGAGCTAGTAGTAATGGATAAAGGAGGTATAGAAGGAGTGGGCAAAAGACCACAGTTAAGATCTATCTGAGGCATGCTTAACTCGATAATATTGCGATGTTTATAGGCTTGATATGAACGAAAAAGGTTGTCAAGGTGAGGAGGACATGAATTATATGATGAGGGCCAAAATAAATCAAGAGTAGCACAATATCTAGGCCTAGAAGGTTGATACAAACTGTGATTAATCATTTTTACTTCTCCATTATGAATGAATTTAAGACATTTATGAATAGGAGAAGCAATAGCATGCATAGCAGTTATCCATGGAAAACCAAATTTGACTTGAAATTGATCAGATGTAGGAACAATAATGAAGGTAGTATCTACAACCTTTCCATAGAGTTCAACAGGAAAGTTAATAGAACTAAGTGCAGGATAGAGAAAACCATTACAAGTTTGGATCCATGCATCTGATAGATCATAACAATCACGTTATAGGCTTTTCATAAAAATATTTTCCTTAGTAATGACATTTATTAAATATGTGGGATCAACAAGACAACCATGTGTAGGTATCTTAGCAATCCTAGCATAAATATAAAGGGGACCATCGGGAGCCTTAATAGTCTCAGAATCATCAAAGGTAATTGAAAGTTCCCGGGGTCGTTTATCCTTAATTTGTTTTTGAGGTTTAGATGGAACTTGAAGTTGAGGTGGAGGCGAAGGATCTTGAACAATAGGTCGAGATGCAACAATTCTCTCCACATGATTAACAATGTGATTAAGATCATCCATCTTTGAATCGTAAATGATATCCACATAATATGGTTGAGTGATGGTATTAGTATCATGTGTAGGTAGAGGATTCGTGTAGATTTGAAGGTTTTGATTAGTAGGAGAGACATATTTTTTCCCATTACTATCAAAGTTATCAATAGATAAAGCATTAGAATTGATTAAGTCTTGAACTTTATGCTTTAGAGAATAACATTTTTCAGTATCATGGCCATTTTGGCGATGGTATTGACAAAAAGCTTTGGAATCAAAGGATTTTGAAGCTATGGTAGTAGGAAGGAGAGGTCGAATAGGAGGCAAGGTAATCATATTAGCACTTAACAACCTAATCATAATGGAATGTAAAGATTCAGAGAGAGGAGTAAACGTACGATTCATACAGAAAGCAGTGGATGCAGAAGTGGCATTGTGAGATGCAACAACAACTTGATCAGCAACCGCATTCGTTTGTTTATTAATCTTGATGTAGTTGTTAGGTTTCTGAAATTTATTAGGACTAGGAACATTTTCACTCTTAACAAGTGGAACATGAGTCATTGGAGTGTTGCTCTAAAATTGAATCACTTGTAATTGATAATGATGAAGTGTTGCACAAAGTTGTTGAAAAGAGGTAAATTCAGTAAGCAGAATCTTATCTCTAATATCCTTTTGTAAATTTGAAATAAACATGTGTTAATATCAATATCAGGAACATGATAAGAAATTTGAGCATACAAATTCTTAAATCTACCTATGAAATCAGTCAATTTTCCCTTAATGTTTTGTTTACAATGCATTAAATTAGTTAAGGAAACTTGCGGACCAATGTTATTTTGAAATTGTTGAATGAAGGTATTAGCAAGTTTAGGAAAAGAATCAATGGAATAAGGAGGTCAAGAACAATACCATTGCAAATCCTTATCACGAAAGGTTCTAGCAAACAATTTAGCTAAAATCCTATGGTCATGAGCATAATCACTACAAAGGATTTGAAATGTTTTAACATGAGTAACAAGATTGCCTTTGCCATTATAATTCTCTAGACGAGGCATATCAGCTTGTTGAGGAACAGTAGCACGGATAATGTCCAAGGATAAGGGACTACCCATGTCACATGTAGGAATGCTAAACTTGGATTGAGTTAAGGATGCAAGTTGTTGTTGTAAAGATGACACCGTATGAGCCAAACTAATAATTGTGGAATCATTATAAGACATAGGTGGCATAGAAACATTAGGAACACTAGGAAAAGTGTAGGAAGCAACAGGAATAGAAGATACAACCGGTGGAACATTTGGAACCACAGTTGGAAGGGGATTAGTATAGGTAAAAGGTACACTATGGTATGAAGGTTGTGAGGTAGGTAGAGATACCGATGGAACACTCACAGGAATATATGAAATTGGGAGAGATGTAGTCATCAAAGGAGGAGTATAAGTAGGAATGATAGGTAAAGGAACAGAAGAAGGTCCCTCACTAATGATAGGAGGAATAAATCCTAAATCTTGAGCCTCTTGAGCTAAAGGTTTAACATTCAAATGCACAAGATGAGTGATACCGTGTAAGAAATTAACACCTTGATCACTATCACGAAGGAATTTCTTAAGAGCCTCTATAGCTTGAATGGAATCTTGATTATGGTTTTCTTGAATAAGCCAATTTCCCATTTTATCAAGTTTGGTTGAAAGTTTTTGCACTTGTTCAGGAGGAACTCTTAAAGCATTTTCCTCATCATGAGATGGGTGAGAAGAGTTATGCTCCATAGAAGGATTGGAATCATGAGTATTCAATTTGTCATCCGGGATCCTACGGAAAGGAGAAGAAGATTCGGGATCAAAGGAACCCATGAGTCTACGACTTCTTCTAACCGGGATACTATAAGTAGGACTAGTAGTGGTAAAGCTCATACACCAATGCAATGCAAATGAACTAACAAAGAGTTTGATTTTAATTTTTGAAAGGGAAATGCAAGAACATAAAAGAAAGATAATCTAATATGCATGCAAAATCTAACATAAAAGATGTAAATCTTACACCAAAAAGAAAGAGTTGTCTATCGCGGGTTCACCAAAATGTAAGATAAGAAATGAAATGCATAAAAGATCTTACATTTAAATATGTTATGGGGGTAAAAAAGATTCTCTCCTTCTATTCTTAGATATGCAAATGAAAGATCCAAGTTGATTAACCTAAAAGGAAGGATCAATGCATAAATGAATCAATCATTTGGAAACAAGAATAAGGAAGGAAGATCTTAAGTACCCGGTTTGATTTGTTGATTTCAATGTAGAGCAGGTTTATGTAAATTGAAAACTTTAATTGAATTGAATAGGAGAAATGTACTAACCTTGAAATATTGCAGATCTGAAGAATATTGTTTTCTAAAGCCTGTGTTGAGTTTCTAAAAAATCTAAGACCGGTTTTGGAATAGAAACGCAGAGATGAACAAAACCCAGAAATCTTTTTCTCTTTTGAGACAGTTCTGATTTGTACCCTCAAGTCAATGTCACCATTGGCCAAAATTTTTGATTGCGCCCTAGGTCACAATCGACCTAAAAAGTCTCAGACTGAAATTATGTTTTCGAATCCCAAAAGTTTGTCAAAAAGGGTATCCGAATCTCCATCCCGATCTGCTATTCCAAACTTGTACCTGCAAGAAAAATGGTTTGTTTGTTGGGGGGAGGGGTTTGCCTTGGTCAAACCCCAATTTTGGAATTAACCTCAAAGTTATAATTGAAATTGCAAAAATAAACAAAGTAAATGAAACAATTCACCTTGCTCATGTAAAAGTCCTTGTAGAGGATTCAAATCCTTGAACCCACAAGTGTGAATGCACCAAATGGATGTAGAATGTAGAATGGAGAATGTAGGATGTCTTCAGTCAATTGTATGTAGATCTTCAACACCAATCTTGAATGGGTTCTTGAATTGGAAGAGGCTTGGAGGAATGTGGATGGAAAAATCTTCAACAAGAGGGCTCCATGGAGCTTGAATCCTTCAATGGCCACCAATGGATC
>MU228335.1:681180-692084 GCA_018584345.1 Thuja plicata
GTTTCATCTTCCATCAATCTGTGATTTTTGGCCTCCATAGCTTTTTTGCTTCTCTCTTTCTGTGACAGGTTTGCATGCAGGTGATTCTTGGGAGTTGTGGGTTGATAGTTTTCATCAACTCCAATAGTTGTATGCCAATTTTGAGTTACTTCTAAGAGGACTTCCTTAGGATATATTAATGTTTCTCTTTGATTCTTACAAGTTGAATACAATCAACATTTGTTCTCATATAATTCTATATGTTAACGACATACATATTATATATGAATTATAGTTATAAATCCCATTAATCTTTGTAAGAATTAGAGATTATCTAAGGAAGATCAAATACATTCCACTACAATTGGTTGAATGAGGTGTGAAAAATCAAGTAGCTCAAAGTCAACTAATTGAATTATATTTTCATCTTTGTAATATAATACCTAAATGTAAGGAGTATTTCTTCCATCAAATACCTAAACACTCCAATTCGTTTAAGCCACAACTAAAAGATATACATGGTCTCATCCATTTGGGGACATCACACCTAAAATTACAATTGAGTTTTCCTATTAAGTACAAAATTCCCAAAAATTGAATTTGCCCTACTAATTTGAGTTTGTCACATCCCACTTTATCTAATCCCCTTACTTATAGTGAAGAAAACTAACCTTGTACATAAATTCTAAATTACACAGGGACTAAAGATCAATAAACACTTTAATGAGAAATTATATAAATATTCTTGAGCCAAGTATGCAAATTTACTTAGTCAAAACTAGTTGAAATTGTAATTGAACATGTGCTCAAATATATACAAGATTAATCAGGGTTGTGTACCTTGAATTAAAAAAGGTTAATTTTGATTAATGTCATGTTGCAACAAACATTAGCAAATCAAAATTTAGAACAATAACACGCATTAGAGAGTTGAGGCGATTGAGATTAGGGAAGTTGAGTGTCTGAGATGTGATTGCGATAACAATTTTATGCAAGGTGTAATTCTCTTGAACATAATTAAATCTTTGCATGTGAAAATTATTTCTTTAATGATATCTAAGGTAAGGAACATTTCATAGGTGCTAAGAAGCACCATAGTACATGTTATGAAAGTGTTAAATTTGAAGACTTCCTTGCACCTTAGGTTCAATATTGAGTTAAGAATGATAAATAAAAGTGTAACAATTGTACTAGATGTTGATATAGATAAAGCATAGTTGACGTTCTTAACTTGTAAGTGTGAGTGACAAATATGCAATTGTGTTGTCCCAAAAATCAAACAGTGCTTTCCCATCATCTTGAAATGACCTAGGGTGATTCCTTTAATACAAACCTTACACACAAAATTTACAATTTTTGATCCAAATGCTAACACATAATGATCATAGGCGCCTTTGACTATTTCACCCGATTTTGACTATCTCTCTGGGCAGCTCAGGTTATGGGTTATATTCCTTATTTAAATATGATGTGTGGCGAGGGTTCCATTACACACCACCCAAGATGTTATAAAAGAGCTCACCTTATCAAAGAGCAAAACTTGAGATCATTGTTGATTTCTCTTGTGTGTGTGTGCGCGTGTTAGTGCACACACGTATGTTTGTCTCAAAATGCAAACTATTAAAAATTTAGAAAAAAAATACAATCACACTCATAATCTTATAAATAAAATAAATTCACAAACATAATCTAATCCAAAATAATAAATCTATTAAAAACATAAATCAAAAATATTTTTAACATGATAAAACAACATAAAAACCACTAGAGGATAAAGCCAAATAAGCTCACAAAAGTAAAATATAATTAGACAGTGCACTTTGTCCCCAACAACAATATCTAAGATCTTATAATATAATACCCATTCCTAAAGTAATCTAAAAGATTTATCTTCATGTTGTGATATTGGTACAAGGAAATAGTATTTCAAGTCAAACTCATTGACCCATATTTCATGAGTAGTAGTTCACAAGAACCCACCTCTCATGAGAATCAATGAAACACTTAGCACTCATTGCATCTAGGTGATGTTTACAATAGTGAAGCATCAAGCTTCCTTGGGAGGTCACCCATCCCATTATTGCTTCAACTCAAGCACACTTAACTATGGAGTTTCCTCCAAGGTTAATCCCACTTAGCTTGTTACCCCATTTGCAAAACCTTCAGCAAGTGTTGTACCTTATGAATCATTCATTATAGAAATCCTTTAGCTCATCAATTCATAAGTAGCAGATATTTTCCAAAACAAGTCATATTGTGATATTGCTATCAAGATTCAACTGTGTAGTTTTTTGAGTCAAACTCATTGACCCATGTTCCATGAGTAGTGGTTTACAAGAACCCATCTCTCATGAGAATGAATGGAACACCCATCACTCATTGCATCTAGGTGATCCTCACACAGTTGAAGCAATGAGCTTTCCTAAGAGGTCACCCATCCCAATATTGCTCCAACTCAAGTATGCTTAACTATAAAGATTCCTCTAAGATTAAGCCTACTTAGCTTGCTATCCTATTTGCAAAACCTTCAGCAAGTGTTGTGCCTTATGAATTCTAAACTATACAACCCCTTTAGCTCATCAATTGATAAGTAGGAGATATTTTCCACACCAAGTCACATTGCAATATTGCTATCACAATTCAACTATGCAATTCTCTCACACAAATAATAGTTCACAAGAATTCATCTCTAAAGAAAATGAATTAAACACTTAACCCTCATTATAGTTCATTCTTACACTCGCTAAGATGTAATGGCTAAGTTGTAATAACACACTCTCTTTTTATTTTATTTGGTTTTGTTTTGTTGAATTATTCGTCGCAGGTGCGTACGTGGAGTAAACTCGGTGGGAATTTCATCGCTCTTTCTTCTATAGAAAGATGTCCAGGAATTGTGGACTTCATTTCTGATAAATGACTGACGAATAGACGAAAATAAGAGAGATTGATTTGTTTTGGGCGATGGCGTTCAATGGATATCTGCGAAACGCTACACAAAACCATGAACAGCTACTCGAAGGTAAAATTAAGTACCCTTTTTGTTAATTTTTCAGCTTTGGCGTTGCTCACGTTCAGCGCATGCTGACTTAGCCCTTTTTATTATCATATATTTGGTTACTTCGTAATTAAGGAATTTAGAAAACCGAGATCCGGGAAGGCAGCTCTGGATTTTGTCACCATATATACTTTGGTGTTCTGTACCTGTAATATCCATAACTTGGCTTGCCCGATAGTAACAGTGAGTAACGGGTTTCAGGGCACTGCCAAACAGTCCATTGTATTGATATAGTTAGCAGTAGCCCAATTTTTACAGAACGGGCTTGGGGAAAATTGTCCATAAATTGGAATGAATACCAGTTGAGGAGGTTGCAAATTAAAATTTGTTTTATTGAATTGATAAAATGGCAAAACCCCGGTTGGGCAAAATGGGCAACCAGTTTCGTATATTGTTCAACTTGGGGTTTGTCGTGCTGTTGCTCTTTTTTCTGTCGGATCGTGTGAATATTTTGAAATCCCCATTGTACCTCAGTGGACATTCTTCTAGACCCTCCTATCGATGGAGTTTGGCACACTTGGAATCTGAAATTCTGTTAAAAAGGTCAGACAATTGGGTGTTGGGGACGGAAAATGTAACTCTGGCTGAAGCTGGCGGAGCAATTTCAGGAATAGATCAGCAATTCTCAAGAATGCAGACTGAAAACCAATCGGTAGTGAACGGTAATATTTCGGGAATTCTCATTGGGAATATCTCAGAAAAGCTACAGAGTTTCAGGAGAACGCTTGTGGAAAACTCAACGAAAGCAGACCATGGAGGAGGCGGTGAATTGGATAGTGTTGAAACTTTCTCTTCCTGTGCTGATTTGGAACAACATATTGGGTATACGAGTCGGTGTGAATATATCAAAGCCCACAAACAGTGCACTTCTGGAGGAGTCATTGAGTACATAACATTCTTCTACTGCACGTGCGAGAACTGGCCACTGTTTGGTTATGCTGTCTTAGGTTTTTGGTTGGTGGCACTATTCTATATGCTAGGCAACACAGCAGCAGATTACTTTTGTTGTTCTTTAGAGAAGTTGTCTAAACTCTTGAAACTACCACCAACGGTTGCTGGAGTGACTCTTCTTCCTCTTGGGAATGGAGCTCCTGACGTCTTTGCAAGTATTGCTGCTTTTGTCGGAGCTGATGCTGGTGAAGTAGGACTTAATAGTGTTTTGGGAGGTGCAGTTTTTGTTACTTGCGTTGTGGCTGGATCAGTTGCTTTGCTTGTTGCAGGTTCAGATGCACGGATTGATCGCAGCTGCTTTGTACGCGATGTGTGTTTCTTTCTCTTCACGCTTACTTCTCTTTGTCTGATTCTAATAGTTGGAAAAGTTACCTTGTGGGGATCAATAGCATTCCTGTCAATCTATATTATGTATGCATGCACTGTTGCGGCAAATGAATTTTTAAAGAGGCAAGCACAAAAATTAAAGAAAAAGTCAATGACACCTATGCATCCTGTTTTTGGAAGTAACTTTTCTCTTAGCGGTGAAGATGAAGATGACTCCATGTATAGTCCTCTCTTGGATTTTGAGTCAGCCACAGGTTTGGCCGGCGATCATGCCCGTTTTGAGTCTTCGTTGCCTCAGTGGATGTGGGCCTCAAATGTTGCTATTTACTCAAACCAGACAATGACAAAAACAGTAGAGGATCCCAGGCCTTTGTGGGGTTGGAGTGAAGATGGTGAAAATAATAAATCAAGGTGTTCATTGTTTCATCTGTTAATGTGTCTTGTGAATTGGCCATTGACATTGCCGAGGCAACTTACCATCCCTATTGTTGAAGATGACCGCTGGTCAAAAAGTGTTGCAGTTGTAAGTGTGATACTTGCACCAATCCTGTTGTCTGTGTTGTGGAATACACAGGAAAGCAAGCCCTTTGGTATTGGTAAACTAGCATATGCCGCTGGAGTAATTTCAGGTGCTATATTTGGAACCTTAGCATATTTTAAAACAACTCCAGATCACCCTCCTCGTAGATACATGTTTCCCTGGGTTGCAGGAGGTTTTATTATGAGCATAGTGTGGTTTTACATTATTGCAAATGAACTGGTGGCTTTATTAGTTTCCTTAGGTGTAATTTTTGACATAAATCCATCAATCCTAGGCTTGACTGTGTTGGCCTGGGGTAATTCTATGGGTGATTTGATGTCTAATATTGCTTTGGCGATGAATGGAGGTGATGGAGTACAAATTGCTTTGTCAGGATGCTATGCAGGCCCCATGTTTAATACACTAGCTGGATTGGGAGTTTCTTTGTTGCTGGGATCCTGGTCTGCACAGCCTGCTGCTTATATAGTTCCAAAAGACACCAGTTTGTTTTACACCTTAGGTTTTCTTATGGTTGGTCTTGTCTGGGCATTGATTGTGTTGCCACTGAATGATATGCGCCTAAGCAAGTTGTTAGGAATTGGCCTTTTAACTCTATACACTTCCTTCCTTATACTCAGATTGAGCAATGCCCTTGGGCTTTTCAGCATTTCTGGTTTATATTAAAATTCAAGATCCATATTCAAGTTGTAGAAATGACAATTCAAGTATGATAAACTTATTATAGTTTTGTGCTTGTTTTGATTTCCTGCCCCTTAGCAGTATCCATGTACGAAAAGCTTCTTTCTATCAGTGACATGAAGTTACCATGGTTTTGTGAAACAAATATTGTTTCTTCTTGATGATTAGCAATAAATATATTTTTTCAGTATTCTTTGAGTTTTCAACCAATATAAAATGTGAGTTCAGTTGCTAATTGATGCAGATTGAACATCTGTTTTCTGTGTGCAAGTCTCAGTAGCACCGTGCGGTTCTCATTTATCTCTTTGATATACTTTGTTTCTAGAAGATAAAAAGAAGTCATAGTTTACTGAAAATGAAAATAGTATATATACATATGTTCACCAAAATTAAAGTCAAAATCATAGAATCAGAATGTGTGCGAAAACCAAGGAAAGTAGACCACAATATTGACTAATTTATTTTTATTAAACAAAAATTATGTAATGTCCCCTTTTGGGATTGCCCTAAGTCTTGCCCTAAAATCACAAGTTCAATTAAAGCAAGAGATGTAATATAGTCAGAGTTATAACTTTACCAATCGAAATGTTTTAAGCAAGACAAATCCTGGTTTAGGTCCTACAATCACATTAGACAATATTGGAAATGCAATTCATAAGATCAATTATTTTTACAAAGGGTTAAAGATAAATAACATTTAAGTGCATATATATTAATAATCATCTTAATCCATTTAGATAAATCATGTAATATCTATAGTTCATTTTTAGAATTCAACCATAATAGGGGTTGAACGAGGGAAGTACAATAGGGTGCCCAAAGCATCCCTCACACTAAGACTAAGGGTGGATGCAACACCCCCCTTGGTCAACATGTGGCAGGATTCCATCCATCCAACATGGGGTGGTCTACCTAGTGGGGGAGCTCGCCTCTGCCCTCCCAGTTCGTGTCACCTTATTCACCTGCCTATGATTGTGACTTCTCATAATTTGATTTGTGCCCGGAATACTCTTCTTATCTTAGCCCAAGGGTGGTATACAATAACCCCCTGGCCTGCTTGTTGCAGGATGTCATTCACCCATCATAGGGTGGTCTACTTAGAAAGGAATTTTGTATTTTCTCTCCCGCCTTGTATTTCCTTACTCACCTCGACATGGTTGCTTGTGGGAAAATAAGTAAAATAAGGAATAGCATTTCATATAATTGGCTATACAAAATATATGTATCAAATATACTACCACAATGCATACCGCAATTTTTAATATATCACCCAAATTGCTGAATGAGAATGTAGGTTCTTATAATAGAGATAATCTGCTCTGAATTCCTTTCTCTTGTTCAATCTTCCTTGATGCCTTCCTTCAAGTGGAGTTCTCCTTTTTATAGCTTTATGTTTCTATAAAGAAAGACAACTTTTGGAAGATGTCGGCCTTCAAGAATGGTTATGAATCCTTTTATTGCTGCCTGTTCAAAATTAATCGCTGCCTTATGTATTAATCAATCACTGGGATTCCGATTTTTGAATAATCCTAACTAGGGATCACTACACCCTTACGATTCTGCTTATGCTTCTTAATTCTATCGTGGCTCTTCTATATCCACGTAGCTCTTCTACAAATCATTGCCTTCTGCTGCATGATAACTTAATTTATGGATCGGCTTCTTGATGCTGCTGGCTACGGACTTAAAATTTTGATGTCTTATAACAATTTTCTGTTGATCGATGCAAGTATAATTTTATTTATGTACTCTTTCTTAGGCGGGGGCATGACAGTCTGTCCTTCCCAAGATTGCTTGTCTTCAAGCAATTTTAAATCTGGATGCTCAAAGATCTCAACTCCTTCCCAATTAGCGTCTTCTGTGGGTAGACCTTTCCATTTAACCAAGTACCTAGGGATGGACTTATTCCTCAACTTCTTTTCTTGCACATCAAGGACGTTTTCAAGTTCCATAATTCACTTGCCTTCATCATTGAGTGAAGGTAGTTTCAGACACAGAGACACAAGTTGCCCTAGCACCTTTTTGAGTTGGGGCACATGAAAGATATTGTGGATCCCTACTATTAGCCAGTAGTTCCAACTCATAGGCAATCTCTACTATTCTTCTCACAATTTTGTATGGTCCATAGAATCTAGGTTTAAGCTTCTTGGCTCCACTTACCTCGATGAATGACTGCTCATAGGGTTGTACATTAGAAAATACCAAATCCCCAACTTCAAATATCTTCGGTCCTTTTTCAATCAGCATTTATCTTTTGTTGGCTTTGTGCATGATGTAGATTATCTTATACATCAATCTCTACCAATACAAGGCCTTGAATGGGCTCATCCCTATCATAAAAATACTCCCCAAGGTGTGACCACTTAATTCATGCATTTTGTTGTCATGTAACATAGTTCTTTAGATATTCTTTCACCCATTTGTTTACAATGTTTGTCCATGAATTTGGGGATGATAACTTGTGCTTTGTGTGAGTCTTGTCCCCGCTAGTCAAAAGAGTTCTTGCCAAAACATACTAAGGAATCAGCTGTCTCCATCTCTGATGATGTTTCTAGGGAGGCCATGTAATCTGAAAATTTCCTTGAAGAAAAAAGTTGGCAACTTGAGGAGCTCTATAGTCAGTGGATATTGCTATGAAATGTGCATATTTGGTAAGGTGATCTACCACCACACATATGCAATCTTTGCCTTGTACTTTGGGAAGCCCGGTTATGAAGTCCATAGAAACATTTTCCCATTAGGAATGGGTAGCAGTTGTAGGAGGCTTGCTGGATGGGTTTATTTTGCTTTATTTCTTTGGCAAGTTAGACATTCTTGAATATGTTTGAGGATATCTTTCTCGAGGCCTTTCCATGATTATTTTACCCATACTTGCTTATAAGTTTTATAGTATCCTTGGTGGCTAGCTAAGGGCTTGTCATGGCACTCTCTAATGATCGTCTCCTTCATCTTTGAACTTGGTACAAGGCATATCCTATCTTTGTATAGAATGAGTTCTTCCAGCACCTTATATTCTTTATATTGTGTTCTTCTTTATGATGTCATTGGCTTGTGGATCTTTGGCGTACTCAACAGTGATTGAATACTTCCAATCCATGAAGATGGAGCATAGATGTGGTCCTTTGTGAAAGGGCACTTGCTACGACGTTATTTTTCTCACCCATTTTTGTTGTCTATCCTTTAAATCCTTTTGATTTAGGAAGAATCTTAGTCTATTATGGTTGGTTTTTACAATGAATTTCCCATAGAGTAGGTATTACCTAAATTTAGCTAAATCATGCATGATTTCTGTCATCTCCTTGCCACAAATGGATTATTTCCTGTTGGTTTCACTTAGTTTTCTACTTTTGAAGACCATAGGATGTGTGTATTGCATCAACATTGCTCCAATGCCTTCTCCAAATGCATCACATTCCAACTCAAATGGTAATGAAACGTTCGGTAGGAGAAAACTCATTACTTATGTTTCTCAAAACCTTGTTGTGCCTCTTCATTCTAGGAGAATGCACCTTTTTGGTTAGGGTAGTCAATGGGGCAATCTTTAGTAGTAGCTGCAAAGTCCTAAAAATCTCCTTAGATGTGTTAAGGTCCATGGTAACTCTTTATGGCTTCAATCTTCTCCTCATCAATGTTGACACCTTGAGCATTGATTTCATATCCCAAATATCAAAATTCCTCTAATCCAAATTCACACTTGGATAGCTTGGCAAATAATGATTGTTGTTCAAGTATTCCCAACACTTCATCTATATGTCTTAGATGTTCCTCCCAAGTTTTGCTATAGATTAAAATATCATCAAAGAAGACAAAGATAATTTTTCTTAGTTGTTTTTTGAACATGTGGTTCATACATGATTGGAAAGTAGCACGATCGTTTGTTAGTCCAAAAGTAAGACAAGAAACTCAAAGTGCCCATATTGGCATCCGAAGCTATTTTGGGGACATTTTCTTTCCTAACCCTTTATTTGAGGGTACCCTGAGCGTAAGTCGATTTTTGAGAAATATACTGCTCCATGAAGTCCATCGATTAGATCGCCAACTCAAGGAATGGGATAACGGTTTTTAATGGTTTTCTTGTTCAAAGCTCTATAATCTATGGACATTCTCATAGTGCCATCCTTCTTTTTGACTAATACCACGAAGTTAGCAAAGGGATTAGAACTAAGTTGAATGTGACCCATTTCAAGAAGCTCATTAATGTTTTTCTCTATTTCTTCTTTGAACTTTTGGGGGTGCCTATATGATAAGTTGGATGTTAATGTGTATGGCTTTACCTTGGGAGGAAGATTTGTCAAGAATCATGCATTGTACAGCCCATTCCCCTTGTTCATTTCTAAAGATTCTTTCCATCCTCTTGGATGAAAAATCTTGGGGATCTATCGTATAGCCCTCGTAAAAGGACTTCTTTCCCGTTATGTGTAAAGCAAAGTTCCAATTTTGGGAAGTCTAGGTAGAAATGTCCCAAAGGGTGCAACCATGGGGTGCGCATGATTACATTGGTATCCCCCAATATACAATGTAGAAATCTTCTTTGATTGAATGCTTTCCCAAAGTAATGCTTATTTGTGGAATTTTTCTTGTACATGGTGCAGTGGTTCCATTAGCCAAGGCTAGTATAAAGCCCTTAAAATCCTTCTTCAAGTTCTATGGTATGTTCAAAACCTCTCTTGGGGGAAGTCTCGGTGGGATATTGCCAAATACCTTCTTGTGTTTCATTAAGATAAGTTGGATGTTAATGTGTATGGCTTTACCTTGGGAGGAAGATTTGTCAAGAATCATGCGTTGTGCAGCCCATTCCCCTTTGCCCATGTCTAAAGATTCTTTCCATCCTCTTGGATGAAAATACCCTTGGGGATCTATCGGATAGCCCTCGTAAAAGGACTTCTTTCCCGTTGTGTGTTGGAGCTCTCAATTTTTGGCAAAATTTAGAGTCCTATAAAGTGATAAAACTCTAAAAAATGGAATCCTAAAATCTATGCCCAATAATTAATAATATGATGAAGTACATTAAATGGGATACAACAACATATTGCTTTTCAATTAAAATTTGAGGGATTATGGAAGGAAGCTCTATGAGAGAAACAATCAAAATTCTACAAGCGAAGGTTTCAGAGATGCTGGAATTTAGACCTGCTGCAAAGATGATGTCGACAGAGGATGAAGATGGTCGAATTTAAAAAATCTAAAAAAGACCCAGTTCGGGAAATTAAATTTCCTATCTCCAGAAAAAATCTTAGAATTTTACGATATGTTTTGGATTTTCGACCAAAGCCAAATCCGAAAGTAGGTAGTTATTTTTTTAGTTAGTTTATTATTTTTTCAAAATAATTTGTAATAAGAGTTGTGTCTTTTCACCCTAAAGAGGTGTGAAAG
>MU228335.1:699460-741850 GCA_018584345.1 Thuja plicata
TTTATAAACCTTAGTTTTAATTTTTTAAGTTTATGTTAGTTTTAATTTTTTAAGTTTAAAACTTTAAAATAAAATAAAAATAATACTACGATTAACTACCATACTTTACATAAAACAATAAATAAAATCTGTAAACTACGATAAATAAATAATAATAACACTACCTAAGATTAACTACGATTAACTACAATGTATTACAGTTTTAATTTTTGATTTTCATTTCAAAGTTTTAAACCTTAAAACTTTGACAATGGAAAAAAACTGGCCCCTACCCGTCCACGGAATGAGCCCAGTAGCCGTCGCCGTCTGCTGTCTGCGAATCTCCTTGCCCAGGTAGCAAACACTCGTCTGCAAATCGCACGTCTTCTCCTTGCCTAGGTAGCAAACACTCGTCTGCAAATCGCACGTCTTCTCCTTGCCTAGGTAGCAAACACTCGGCTGCAAATCGCACGTCTTCTGCAAACACTCGTCGTCTGCAAACACTCGTCGTCTTCGAATGCGTGAAGAAGGTAAAATGAGCTTGCGTTAAAAATGACAAAGTTTTAGGGTTTTCCCATCGTCAAAGTCAAACACATGCTCTGGAATCGACCTGGAATCACCACGTCACCCTCAGAATCGACCGGAAGCGATTTCACTTTTCTTGAACCGTGTCAGACTCAAAAAAACCATGCCTTGTGCGTGCCCACAGGTGATTCGACTCCGAATCAGTTTCAGATACGATTCGTACCCGGAGTTAATGCCCACATAGGAGCGATTCGGCTACTTAGAAAATATATAATGCATATATTTTTCAAGTGTTAAGACAATATTGTATGTATTCAAAATTTGTACTTTAATGAAATATATATTATTCAAATGTTCATACAATATTGTATGCATTTTAAAGTTGTGGAACACCATTATCTATAGAATATACCTTCTAGCATGTTAATCTACACATACCTTTCTATCGGCGTAACCCTTGCATCCCTTTCTGATGCAAGTGCTAGTTACTATATCACCCAAATTGCTGAATGAGAATGTAGGTTCTTATAATAGAGGTAATCTGCTCTAAATTCCTTTCTCTTGTTCAATCTTCCTTGATGCCTTCCTTCAAGTGCAGTTCTCCTTTTTATAGCTTTATGTCTCTGTAAAGAAAGATAAGTTTTGGAAGATGATGGCCTTCAAGTGTGGTCATGAATCCTTTTATTGCTGCCTGTTCAAAATTAATCGCTGCCTTATGTATTAATTAATCACTGGTATTTTTGAATAATCCTAACTAGGGATCGCTGCACCCTTACAATTCTGCCGATTCTTCTTAATTCTATCATGGCTCTTGTATATCCACGTAGCTTTTCTACAAATCATTGCCTTCTGCTGCATGATAACTTAATTTATGTATCGATCTCTTGATGCTGCTGGCTAAGGACTTGAAAATTGTGATGTCTTATAACAATTTTCTGTTGATCGATGCAAGTATAATTTTATTTATGTACTCTTTCTTAGGCGGGGTCATGATAGTCTGCCCTTCCCAAGATTGCTTGTCTTCAAGCAATTTTAAATTTGGATGCTCAAAGATCTCAACTCCTTCCCAATTAGCGTCTTCTGTGGGTAGACCTTTCCATTTAACCAAGTACTTAGGGATGGACTTATTCTTCTACTTCTTTTCTTGCACATCAAGGACGTTTTCAAGTTTCAGACACAGAGACACAAGTTGCCCTAGCACCTTTTTGAGTTGGGACACATGAAAGATATTGTGGATCCTACTATTAGCCGGTAGTTCCAACTCATAGGCAATCTCTACTATTCTTCTCACAATTTTGTATGGTCCATAGAATCTAGGGTTAAGCTTCTTGGCTCTGCTTACCTCGATGAATGATTGCTCATAGGGTTGTACCTTAGAAATTACCAAATCCCCAACTTCAAATATCTTCGGTCCTTTTTCAATCAGCATATATCTTTTGTTGGCTTTGTGCGCAATGTAGATTATCTTATACATCAACCTCTACCAATACAAGGTCTTGAATGGGCTCATCCCTATCATAACAATATTCCCTAGGTGTGACCACTTGATCCATGCATTTTGTTGTCCTGTAACATAGTTCTTTAAATATTCTTTCACCCATTTGTTTACAATCTTTGTTTGTCCATCAATTTGGGGATGATAACTTGTGCTTTGTGTGAGTCTTGTCCTCGCTAGTCAAAAGAGTTCTTGCCAAAACATACTAAGGAGTAAGGAGTCAACTGTCTCTATCTCTGACAATGTTTCTAGGGAGGCCATGTAATCTGAAAATTTCCTTGAAGAAAAAATCGGCAACTTGAGGAGCTCTATAGTCAATGGATATTGCTATGAAATATGCATATTTGGTATGGTGATCCACCACCACACATATGCAATCTTTCTCTTGTACTTTGGGAAGCCCGGTTATGAAGTCCATAGAAACATTTTCCCATTAGGAATGGGTAGCGGTTGTAGGAGGCTTTCTGGATGGGTTTGTTTTGTTTTATTCCTTTGCCAAGTTAGACATTCTTCAACATGTTTGAGGATATCTTTCTTGAGGCCTTTCCATGATTATTTTACCCATACTTGCTTATATGTTTTATAGTATCCTTGGAGGCTAGCTAAGGGCTTGTCATGGCACTCTCTAATGATCTTCTCCTTCATCTTTGAACTTGGTCCATGGTATATCCTATCTTTATATAGAATGAGTTCTTCCACCTCTTTTGATTCTTCATATTGTGAGTTCTTTTCTATGATGTCATTGGCTTGTGGATCTTTGGCGTTCTCAACAGTGATTGAATACTTCCAATCCACGAAGATGCTTGCTATGGAGATAGATGGGGTCCTTTGTGAAAGGGCACTTGCTATGATGTTATTTTTCTCACCCATTTTTGTTGTCTATCATTTAAATCCCTTTGATTTAGGAATAATCTAAGGCTATTATGATTGGTTCTTACAATGAATTTCCCATAGACTAGGTATTACCTAAATTTAGCTAAAGCATGCATGATTGATAATATCTCCTTGTCACAAATGGATTATTGCTTGTTGGTTTCACTTAGTTTTCTACTTATGAAGACCATAGGATGTGTGTTTTGCATCAACATTGCTCCAATGCCTTCTCCAAATGCATCACATTCCAACTCAAATGGTAATGAAACGTTCGACACGAAAAAACTTATTACTTCCTTAAATTTCTCAAAACCTTGTTGCTCCTCTTCATTCTAGGAGAATGCACCTTTCTTGGTTAGGGTAGTCAATGGGGCAATATTTAGTAGTAGCTGCAAAGTTCCAAAAATCCCCTTAGGTGTGTTAAGGTCCGTGGTAACTCTTTATAGCTTCAATCTTCTCCTCATCAATGTTGACACCTTGAGCATTGATTTCGTGTCCCAAATATCAAAATTCCTCTAATCCAATTTCACACTTGGATAGCTTGGCAAATAATGATTGTTGTTCAAGTATTCCCAACACTTCATCTATATGTCTTAGATGTTCCTCCCAAGTTTTGCTATAGATTAAAATATCATCAAAGAAGACAGATAATTTTTCTTAGTTGTTTTTTGAACATGTGGTTCATACATGATTGGAAAGTAGCACGATCGTTTGTTAGTCGAAAAGGTAAGACAAGAAACGCAAAGTGCCCATATTGGCATCCGAAGCTGTTTTGGGGACATGTTCTTTTCTTACCCTTTATTTGAGGGTACCCTAAGCGAAAGTCGATTTTTGAGAAATATACTGCTCCATGAAGTTCATCGATTAGATCGTCAACTCTAGGAATGGGTAACGGTTTTTAATGATTTTCTTGTTCAAAGCTCTAATCTATGGACATTCTCATAGTGCCATCCTTCTCTTTGACTAATAACATGAAGTTAGGAAAGGAACTGGAACAAAGTTGAATGTGACCCATTTCAAGAAGCTCATTAATGTTTTTCTCTATTTCTTCTTTGAACTTTTGGGGGTGCCTATATGATAAGTTGGATGTTCATGTGTATGGCTTTACCTTGGGAGGAAGATCTGTTAAGAATCATGCGTTGTGCAGCCCATTCCCCTTTGCCCATGTCTAAAGATTCTTTCCATCCTGTTGAATGAAAATACTCTCGGGGATCTATCGGATAGCCCTTGTAAAAGGACTTCTTTCCCGTTGTGTAAAACAAAGTTCCAGTCTTGGGAAGTTTAGGTAGAAATGTCCCAAAGGGTGCAGCCATGGGGTGCCCATGATTACATTGGTATCCCCCAATTTACAATGTAGAAATCTTCTTTGATTGAATGCTTTCCCAAGGTAATGCTTTCGTGGAATTTTTCTTGTACATGGTGCGGTGGTTTCATTAGCCAAGGCTACTATAAAGCCCTTTAAATACTTTGTTTCCAATTTCAATTTTGCTACAAGATTTTTGTCAATAATTTGTGAGTTGCCCCACTATCCACAAGGGTGGTTACCTTTTGTCCTCTTAGAACACTTGTAATTTGGAAGGGGTGGTGTTTGGATGCCTTTGAGATGACAGCTAGTGTTACATGCTCTTCTTCATCACACTGTCTTCTTTTGCTAGGGTTTTCCTCTTCTTTCCATGCTCCTTTAGTGGACAATGCTTCTATATTGCGTGCTTGGCTTTTCTTTCCACGTGGCCCGACCTACATTCTTCCTTGCATCTGAATTACAAACGTTTCTTTTTTAGGTCTTCTCATTGCCTTTAATGTTTTCTCGATTACAAACATGCCCATAATTCCATTTTTCCTTACATTGGAAAAATAAATTTTCTTTTCTAAGTTCTTTGCGAGTGATTTCTAAGAGGAAAAATTCTTTTATGCCAATTTTTATTACAGAGGCTTTTGGTATGTGTGTTTGATGTTAGACTTTTTTGTGTAGGGCTTGCCTTTTGATGATGTGATTTCCAACCTTGATGCTTTTTGAATTGCATCTTCGTGTGTTGTAGGATCGAGAGCACTTACCAAACCCCTGATTGATTCTTTTAACCCTTCTACAAATAGGTATATGAGTTTACTTTGAGAAACATTTGGTACCATGACTGAAAGTTTTTGGAATTCAGTGGCATTGTTTTCTATGTTCCATGTTGTTTAAATTGTGTTAGCTCTTTAAAGTACCATTTGGGGTGTTTTTGATCAAATCTTGAGTTAATTCATCTCAATGGTAATGTGTTGGTGGCCTTGGGTAATAAGGCCATGATGCTACCAATCATGGGTAGTTCCTTCCAAATGTAGAATGGCGAATTTAATAGCCTCTTTTGTCATCGGACTAAGGGAGAGCTAGGTGTCCATCTTTTGGACCCATGAATGTGTCGTGACTCTTCCGAATCCATCAAAGTTGGGTAGAGTCATTTTAATTATCATTTGTCTTAAATCTCTGTTGGGTTGTCTTCTTTCCTTACTAGGGGCATTTCCTATTTTAGCATCACAGAAATCCCTAAAGGAAACATTTCTCCTAACTTCAAGATCTAGTCTCGAGTACGCTTAAGGAATTTTATCAACATTATTAATGGGTGGATTATTTGCTTCTTCCTCTATTATGCCCTCTCCCCTAGGTACGAAGGATGGTCTTGTTAACCTAGGGGTTAATCTCTCTCTTTTTTTTTAATGATTAGAGTAATAATCCCTTCCATTTGTTTGGTTGGGTCAGAGGGTATTGATTGTATCATTCATATGTTCTAAGGTTTGCAGGAGTGTTTGAGTTGTCCTTGCATTGTGTTCCTTGAAGGCCCTCATTTCATCTCCCAAGTGTTCACCCATTTTATTTCCTTGAGTAGAGTTGTTATTTACTGCAAGTTGTTTCCTTCCGTTTCCAAGGCTTTTTGAGCTCTTTGACTTATTTGCATCCACTATCTTTCACAAGGTGGCAGGAACATTGGTCTAATATCAATTGTAATTCCCCCTTTTGGGATTGCCCTAAATCTTGCCTTAAAATCAAGTTCAATTAAAGCCATAAATGTAATATAGTTAGCATTTTAACTTTACCAATGAAAATACTTTAAGTGAGATAAATCTTGGTTTAGGTCCTACAATGACGTTAAGACAATATTGGAAATATAATTCATAACATATAAGTGCACATATATTAATAATCATCTTAATCCATTTAGGTAAATCATGTAATATCTGTAGTTCATTTTTTAGAATTCAACCATAATAGGGGTTGAGTGAGGAAAGCACGATGGGGTGCCCAAAGCATCCCTCACACTAAGCCTAGGGGCAGATACAAGGCCCCTCTTGGCCTACATGTGGTAGGACCCCATCCATCCAACATGGGGTGGTCTACCTAGTGGGGGAGCTCATTTGCTGCCTCTTAATTTGTGTTACCTTATTCTTCTGCCTATGATTGTGAGTTCTTTTAATTCAATTCCAAAAATCAACCATTGTAGAGGTTGGAGAGGAAACCACAATAGGGTGCTTAGACTATTCCTCTTATCTAAGCCCAAGGGTGGGATACGATACCCCCATGGTTTGCATGTGGTAGGATGTCATCATCATGGGATGGCCTACTTAGAAGGAAATTTTGTATTTGCTCTCCCGCCTTATATTTCCTTACGTTCACATGATTGCTTGTGAGGAAATCAGTAAAATAAGGAATAGCACCTATACAAAATATATGTATTAAATATACTACCACAATGCATAGCACAATATTTACCTATGTTCCACGGGGACACGTGCCCCCCAAAATAACCAGTGTCCCTTGTAGGTGGATGTTTTTGAGACTTGGGAACTTGTGGGAAACGCCCCCCATAGAACCATCACCTTTTCCACCTCCGCTGGGGAGGCCCCCAGGTCCCTTGCTATATGACACATGCCATTACATACTAAATGCAACCTTTAACTTCAGAAAATTAGTTTTTCTTTCATTGGGCACTTGCAGAGATGTTATACTGTAGGTTTTGCCTTAAAAATATCAATTCAGTTCGATTTGTATGTCAGCCCCACCCCCTTCACCACTGCTCTGCTGATGTCCCCCCACTGTCCCCAAATTTAAGCCCTTGGTCCCCCTGTCTCCAAAACCTGTCCCCACATCCGCTCGTCAAGAAACTCCGTGGAACTATGTTTACTATATCACTCAAATTGCTGAAAGAGAATGCAGGTTCTTATAATAGAGATAATCTGCACTGAATTTCTTTCTCTTGTTCGATCTTCTTCGATGCCTTCTTTCAAATGGAGTTCAACTTTTTATAGCCTTATGTCTCTATGAAGAGACAAATTTTGGAAGATGATGACCTTTAAGGATGGTCACGACTGCTCTTAATGCTGCCTCTTCAAAATTAATCACTGCTTTTTGTTTAGGATAATCACTTCAGCTATTCACACGAATCGCTTGGCTTTTTGAATAATTTAATGAGGGATCGCTGTACCCTTACAATTCTGCTTAAGCTTCTTAATCCAATTGTGTTGGGGTTTTTGAATAATTCTAATTAGCGATTGCTGCAACCTTACAATTCTGCTTATGCTTTCAGTCCAATTTTGGCTCTTCTATATCCACGTAGCTCTTCTACAAATCGTTGCCTTCTGCTGCATGATAATTTATATCGTCCCCTTGATGCTGCCGGCTAAGGACTTGAAAATTATGATGTCTTATAAATAAGACAATTTTCTGTTGATCGATGCATGTTTAATTTTATTTACTTACTCTTTCTTAGGCAGGGGCATGGCAAATTAAAATACTGTATTGTAGAAAAGCTCTCATAGAGAGTAATCCTCTACAACACTGAAATCTCTTCTTTGCTTTCACCCAAAAACAACACCAAAACAAACTCTATAAGGAGCCATGAAAGACCTAAAAAGGAACTGCTATCTCTGACAGATGCAATTCAATAACTGTGAACAGTAGTGGGAACCCATCGATTAATCTGCGGCTTCTTCACTAATAATATATCTCTTCTTTTATGTGAGCTGAAGCTGGTTTAATGCCTTTCTGATAGTGTAATGCCCCCTTTCTGAAATAAGATTTAATTATAAATAGTAATTATAAAATATGATATAATATAATTACAAGTTAATTAAGTTTAGTGAAAGCTCAAGAGATATGCAATGAAGAGTTGTGACTCCCTCCACATAAGATATAAAAGAGAGGAGAGTTCATTTGAAAGGAGATAGGGAGGAAGGAAGAAAGAAGGGAGCATAGTAATTAAAGAAGGATTAATAGAAGAAGAAAGGAATGGGAAGAAAATAAGGAAAGGGCTCTTTCAAAGGGCAGCAATGATGAAAGGTTGTAACTCTTTCAAAGGGTTGTAATAATGAAGGTTTGTGACTCTTCGAAAGGGTTGTAATTATTAAGGGTTGCGATTCTTTCAAAGAGAGACAATTATGAAGGGTTGTGAATCTCTCAAAGGGCATAAATTATGAAGGGTTGTGACTCTTTCGAAGGGTGGTAATTATGAAAGGTTGTGACCATTGCAAAGGGGTAGACATGACAAAGAGGAGCCATGAAAGACCAAAAAAGGAACTGCTATCTCTCACTAACTATTGTACATGGTGGATTGCGATGCATATACTCAGCAAGGATATCATGAAGAAATGCGGCATCAACTATAGATTGTTTTACATGTCAACAGCTTCCATATAATACTAATGCATTAATCAATGTGTATATAAAATACAAAATTTAGACACTAATCGAACAACCAATGAAAAGGATGCAATTGACATAAAAAGTGATTAATGTAAATAAACACAATTAAATGAAAGGTCATGAGTTTTCGAATCAGACCCCTGCATCCAAAGGTTGCAACCATACAGAGTAAAAGTATAAGGTGATGGTCCTTCGATGGGAGAAGAGGAGGAAGGGGGCAGCATACAAGCAATCAAATACATCAATCAAGCAGCAAATCATACAAAGAATCAACACAGCCATTTCATCGCCTCCAACCATCAGCATTTAATATCGAATGAACATTTTTATATCCATTCAGCATTCAAGATCCAGTCAGCAATCAATATTGAACCAGCAAATCTAATATCTACTCAGCCATTGATACTTAATACAGTCAGCAGCAATAGAGGGACATTACAGTGATACCAAGATTAATGGAGATCACTTCATACAATGAACACCGAATCAACTTGTATCGTAGATATCATTCAAATGTCAAATAGAGACGATTAAGTTTGTAAATAAATAGTGACTAGTCAAGAGAAGAAAAACAAACCAATGATAATTGGTGAGTATCATATTGACAGCAAATCATATTCATGTCATTAGTTAATCAGATTCTGACTTCCAAGAGGTGCAGTTCATATTCATGTTATGGAACTTAGACGTCCAAGAGTTGACAACTTATAAAGGACATCTGAAACAACAATTACTTAGTCTCACTAAAAGCTATTGAGAAGACTTGCCACATATTTCATATCTCCATATTAGGACAACTATATGCAGACAAGAGGAATTTCTAGCACAACGAGGATCTCATAGTACAATCTACACGAGGAATAGTGGAAATGATTCCATAGTTACAGAACATAGGATATCTGAGAAATATCATTATTCCCATCAAAATATCAGAAATAAATGTATATGGTCTTATCTTATCAATAAGCTATTCATTGCATCTTATAAAGTTGTCTAGATTATAGTAATCCAAGTGGTGTGGATTGATCCTTCTAAGGATAATCAATGGTAAAGCATAAGTTATCTCGACTATCATCTCTAGATAGTTACAAAAGACATTGTGTTATAAGTGAAGTCATTGACTAGAAAGAAGTCTTTTATACTCAAATTTAAAGAAATCAGTCCCAAAATCCAGAGGATCGGTTTGGGGACATTACATTCAATCCCTCCCTACTCCAGATATGTAACACACATCTTTCACAGAATTTCTCTATTATTAAGCTTCCAATAAAAAAGGGCTGCAATAAAGGTCATCTCAGCTAGCAGAATATCTCAACAACTGACCCAAACAAGTTTAAGAAATCCTTTAGAGTGTCTTGGTGATTTCAAATCTCATTTGGAAATTAGTCATGGATCCAAATTCTAAGGTGCCTTGGAAATAAAAGAAGACAGGTTTGTCATTTTAAGCCATGTAGAATTGTCAAACCGTGTATCTTTCTTAAAAGGATCCAGAAAAAGTCATTTCATGTTCAAAATTTATGAGATAATAAAATCATATACACTTGCCATGAGGAAGATTATCAAATAAATTCAGTGCATCATGAACAAGGTTGCCTAAAAGGAGACATGATACGTCAAGCTCTCAAGGTAAAACTATAGTAAAAGCTAGTAGTTGTGTATAATATAGAAAAATAAAGCTCCATTTTGATAACAGAAAACACCATACAAAACATTTCCATTCCACCGTGGAAAGAAAAACAATAAATCAGGGTTGAGTATGGTTAACCCAGATCTTCATTTGTCGAAATATTAAAGCATTTTGTACCTTAGGAAAACTGCATAGCTATAGATGAATTTAAAGCTTTTCCCATTAAAAAGGCTCAATGGTTAATACATTTTTTTATTAGTAGGTCATACCTACAAGGTTATCTTGCAGATCTTAAAAGATTGCATAGTTCTTAAGGTGATATCCTGACTACCAGAAAGGCATTATACCAGCTTCAGCTCACATGAAAGAAGAGATATGTTATTAGTAATGAAGCTGCAGATTAATTGATGGGTTCCCACTACTCGTCAGCTTTTTCCTATTGTAGCCGTTCGTAGTTATTCCGCCAGCTTTATCAGCAATCGACAAACTTGTCGTATTCTGCGATACTCATATGCTATACTCGGCTGAAGTCGGGGGTCAGACGCACAGATAGCTATCTGCAGGATGATACCAGCGTGTCGACAGACGTCAATGAACTGCGGGTTGACTCTCAATCGCTTAGAATGCCATCTTTAACCACAGTTTCTTGGGAACTTTACATGGTAAAGGCGGACGAGTCAGCATGAAAGGAGAGTCTACAACAATGTGTCGGATGCGCTAAATGTTCTTCCAACAAAAGGGAAAACAATACAGTCAGCAGAAACACAACAGTACTACACAGGTGCATACTTCCATTTATATTTTAGAATAATTTGCAGACTGGTGTAGCGTTATTACTCCTTGGATTCCACCATACTGTGATTATTTGTGTAAATTAACAACACTTAGAGGTTTTGAAGTAATCCGTTGAATTTCTGGAATGCAATGTTTATCTTTATTCCGTTCAATATAAATATCCCTGCATTTCTCAGTAAAAACTCAGAACTGTTACCATCCAATTGTATATTTGCAAACCGTGAATTGTTTGAAATTGGGATGATTCCGGAAAGGGAATTTCACACCTTCCCAGCATAGAAAACAAGTGCCTTCTTGATGCCCACTCTCTTGTTTCCTCCTTTTACTGCAATAGTTTTATCAGCCCCTTTGGCTTTCCAGTATCCAGTACCAGCAGCCTTGTTAGGCCTAGATCCATTTGGGTACTTCCTGTCCCGAGGAGTAAAGGAGTACTATTCCTTTTCTCCAAAAAAAGCCTTCTCGGTAAACAAATCAAAAGAAAACCTTTTGAATAAACCCTCGTTTCAATGTGTTTAGAGATGATGTTTCATTAACCAAATTTTCATAAACAGGAAAAGAAGGGTAAAATGTTGAAAGATGACTGTAAATTCTCTAACATGCTAAAATATTTTGGATTTGAAAATAAATTATGAGATATTTACAGATAGGATAGGAATTCCATAGACAAAACAGGGCATGTCCAGATTACTAACCAAATATAACAGGCAAAATACAGTCCCAAAACTGCAACAAGTACAAGAAAAGAATGATTGCAAGAGTCCAAGACACAAGAAAACATAAAAAGAACCATGAGCAATCCCAAACTAAATCAAGGGCTTTTCAGATAGGAATGAGATTTCCAAAACAGGGCAGTCACAAACGACTACAAAAAACAAGCCAAATATAACATGCAAAATACTGTCCCAGCACTGCAACAGATATCCCCAAGGTTTCTAAGACACAACAAAATAGAACAAGAGCATTTGAATTTCTGTAGAAAATATGGCTTAGAGGGTTTAATATCCTAGGTATCTGACAGAAAAAGATGAAAACAACTGAAAAAATCATTTCTAATTGATATCAATGATACAAAACTCCCCGCCCTAAAAAAGAAACAGGAAAAAAACATCCTATTTTGGGAATCATGTGTTAAAACTTAAAAACATCCTTTTGAATATTCATGTGAAAAACCATGATTTTGAAGATTTGGGAATCATTTTACAAACAAATCAGAAGAATAAAACATCATTTAGAAAGATACCTGGAAGCTACCATGGATCAAACTTAAATATATAGATCCACCTCTGCTATAATAGAAACAGGCAGAGCCTAAGAGGCTTCCTTCTTGCAAGCAGCAATTGGTTAAATGGGTGATGATGACCCTGTTAGTGCAGAGTGCCAATGTGGTGAGGAGAACCAGGGGAGGCACCTGTCCGACAAAAAGTAATTCTACTGGTGGTTTTTTGCACAAGTTACATACTAAATTGAGTATAAAGAGTCGTGTGTACTTTTGAAAAATCATTGAAAAGGATAATTACAAGTCCAAGTTTGAGCATTGCATCTTTTATTTCTCTCTAAGTATACCATTTGTGTACGTATAATAATATAGATAGGGAAAATTTTGAGCGAAATATTGAAAAATAGATTGATTGTACTAATTGTAAGGCGAGCTATCAAATATATAGCAACCTGCACATATAGGTATGGTTATGCTATTTTCCTCCAGAAAGTTGATGAATTCGATGAAGTTTTGTTTAGTTGGGAGATAATGCCCACTATAAGGTCAAATTGACTGCAAATAGCGCAATAAAATGCCAAATTCCCTGTTTACTTCCATCATCACAGATAAATGAACAGAAAAAAGAATGAAAAAAGATATAAGGAAAAGGATTGGAATGGCCATTTGTTGGTCACAATATCATATTTAATTTTTTAAACATACAATAAACATGATGTTCATGCATTTGCACCTACCCCTACGTTGAAAATAGTACATCTTGGTAGTTTGATACCCTACACCAAATACCTAAATGCTAAAACAGACTAATTTGAAGTTATCAGAGTTCTAAATCAATTTATATTATCATTCATCCTGATAAAAAACCGCAGCACGTGGTTCTCAAGGTCTATTCAAAACTACATACACTTTATCATGGAAGCGCTGTTCCTTCATCAGGATTGGTTGATATTTATTTGGGCTACATACCTAGAGATGTTGGCTGGATAAGCTAGCTGGAAGAGGTACCAGGGTGTTGGGGTAGTAGGAAATTGGGTACCCATTACTTTTTGTTGTCTTTAGGTATAAAAAATGAAATCACAAGTTTTTTTAAATAAATAGTTCAAAGAAAGGAGTACTCATTATTTACAAAAGGACCATTGTTAACCCGTTACATGGGCACACATGTACCCATTTTGTAAATTAAGGGTACCCATTTCCTTTAGAATCCGAACCAAAAAAATGGATACTTGTTTTGATTTTAGCATTGAGATCCCAAAGCATAGTTCTGATACCTTATATTTACAAAATGGAATTCAAACGAGATGCTAATATAATCATTTTAAGAAAATGTTATGATAAACTCTATTGTTGATTTTTTGTTTTTCTCTGTCGACAACATATACTTAGTTCGAAGTGTGATATATGGGAATGGATGAGAGAGTCTCATTTTATAGATTTTTGGAGAGATCAATGATGAAAGATGAATGGGAGGATTTCTCTAAGATTAAGGAGAGAATTGAGGGTTGAGTTGAAAATTGTCCAAACGTGACTACTAGGATGCATTTACTAAATTTATAAATGTGACTATTAGGATGCATTTACTAAATTTATCAAGTAGTTGCAATCATGAGAGACATAAGGGACGTGTATCTTGGAGGTCTTTATTTTTGGAATTATTAGAGAGAATATTAGAAAAATGAGAATAAGTGTTCTTAGGTGTGCTTCTATTCGTGCAACTGATAGAGGGAATATGTTTCTTCTAGTCTTTGGCAATGTGAGAACACAACCAATGGGAAGGATCCATTACTGTAGGTATTACATTGAATCAGTACAAGATAATCTCAGTGACATTGATATATCACTCTAGTCTACCAACAGAAACAACACTTCTTTTATTTTGATATTTAATTTTTTGAATTGGATTTATGTTTTTAATATTATTATTGATTACAAATACATTGCAGAATATGCTTGAAAGTTATATTAATAAGGTAAAGAAATTCATTTTAGAATGTTTTAATGAATTAAAGTTTTTAATAATTTTAAAAGGTCGGAATTTATGGAGAAAAAATGAAACCCACTTTAACTAGATAATAGATGAGTGGTCAAATTATCTAATAAAAACTTCAAACTATTTTTATGTAGGATCTTTTATCAGAGTCTTGATAAACAAGCTTGTGGCTTGACTAGTACTTTTTTCAAATAAGAAGATTAGTTTGTTAACTTTCTGTATTTAGAAACAAATGTCATTACAGACAACACTTTTTATGATGTATTCTATCATGTTTCCACCATACTTTTGTTGTAAAATGAAAGTTCATTTTTATAGACTTATGATTCTGAATACTTGTAACAACTTTGAAATTTTCTCACAAAGATTTTCTTTGTTATGTCATAAATGAGAGATACGTTAAAAATTCCATAGCTATTGTAGAACCCTCGACATCCATAGCTATTGTAGAACCCTCAACATCCATAGCTATTGTTGGTAATTTCAAGGCATGGACTTCAAATTCTCCTACTTGCACACCATTACCACAACTCTATTGTCAGTTGAAAATCCTTTGATAGTATATGCCTATCAAATGCATTAGTTTTCAAGAATCCATGAAGTGCTGGAGATAATTTCAGATTTTGATTGTGTGTAAGTATTTGCCTAATCAAATAAATAATAAATAATGGCTCCTTAAAATATTAGCTTAAATCTATTTCTCTATCCGCATATCTCTTGCACCCCCTTTCTGGTGCAAGTGCTAGTTATAATATAATGGCACCGAGGGCAGCATTTATACACAAATAAAAGAAGAAAACAATTTCATTTTTCTAAAGTGAGGTGGTCGTTTACTAAGAATGGCCAAGAAATGTTTTTTTAGCATTTTCAAAATAATAATGCGAAACAAAATAATTTGTCAGTCTTGAGCGATACGTCAACCTACGAAGTCAAAAGGAATGTGAAAATAGTCGGTAGAAACCTTACCGACTTCGTGTAGGTGAGATCTTGTGTATAAAACTTAAAAAAAATCTTGTTTATAAATGGAAAAATTTGTAGAAATCTAAGAAAACCTGTTGAAATCACCAATGAAATTTTTTTATTGAGACAGACACATCTCTAGTACCAAAGACCTTGCTTGAGATATCTTTGTTTGCAGTAGACTTTCAGGCATGGTCTCTAGAAGACTCCCTTTGTATCCCACGCAAAAGGCACTGTCTCCCATACAAATAAAACAACAAAATCTAAAACTTAAAAGTTAAAACAAATTAGGAAGCTAGAAAATAAACGCACTATGAAAGGGGAAAAAAGGAGCTGATGCAGGGCAGGAGTCAACAAGTCCACAAGTATTTGTGATTTGGCACTATTTGCAGTTTGATGTTAAATTCAAAAGATATTCATGTTTTCTATATTCTTGCAGCTGTTTTATTAATTTGTTTATGCAGATTTTGTAATATATACAATGGGGGTGAATTCTACAAGATCCTTGAGAGTTAGGAATTTGGTTGTGATAGGACATTTTCTTTCTTCATTCTTGTATGTTTGTATTCATGTTCTTGTATATATAATCATACATCAAGAATTTGGTTGTGAGGACATTTTCTTTCTTCATTCTTATGACTATGTCTATATTCATATTCTCATATATATAATCATACATAATAACAAAAGGATTTGCAGTGTTGGAAGATTAAACTGATTAGTTTGGGTCCTTGCCTTCAATTTTTTTATACACTGTCAAATTTGATTGATTCCTATGAAGTTTCCTATGATTTGAGGAACGTTTTAGTTCTAGATGAACTCTTTGCTCCTTTTATACTATAGATCTGGATTGCTGTTGGATGTTTGATGCTTCCTTTTTATCTTAAAAGTTGACTTCACTACAAGGTGGGTCTAGTGACTCATTACTTAAAAGGGTTTGGGTGAATTCTACAAGCATGTATTGGCTTTGATTATACAGGGATTGTCATTTCTAGATTTATAGCAAAACTGCAAAGCTTTAGTAAAAACCATTTTTTAGCCAATCTGAATTTAGGAGTGTGGATGTTTTAGTGTGTTACTATGGCCATACATTATTGGTAGTTGTACCATAGTTCAATTCATAAGCCTCATTTTTGTTGTTTGTTTATTGTTTGTTTAGGGCCTGTTTGGTGCATGGAATTTATCTAGAATAGGCCTATTCCAAAATAAGGACCTATTCTCGGATTAATCCTGAAAACAAAAGCTAGAATAAGGTTAGACCTATTGGGATCCCATAATGTAGAATTGGAATAAAGGTTATTTTTCATTTTTTTAATTAATTTGAACAATATGTATTTTTAACTTATTAAAAAAATATAATAAAAAAAAAATAAAAAATTCTTACAAATTTTAATTTTTGAACTTATCATTTTTGTTGCTGGTTTTTTAATTAAAATATATATATGTATTTTTAACTTATATATTTTTAAATTAAAATATGTATTATTAACTTAAAAAAAATAAGATTATAAAATAAAAATTATAAAAAAAATAAAAATAATAATAATAATAATAATAATTTTCCCACAAAACCGCATGACGACATACATTTTGTTGTGATTTCGAATTCATGAATAGCTTATTCTAGAATAAGAAATGAATTTCAGGTTTTTTTGGGAATTAATTAATCCAAGCATTGGCCCAAAGATGAGGATTAATTTCTAATTTAAAAATTCAAAAAATGACTACAAATAGCGAATAATGACTATTACAGGTAATGTAAACTTATGCCTATCTTCCGTTGTCAATAAGAAGCCATATTGTTTGTCAAAATTGACCAAAGAATTTACTTTATTGATGTTAGATAAGACAAGTCGCTGTTAAAAATTGAGCTAGATTTTGGTCCATACATGACTAGCAAAAGCATCTTCTTCTCATCTATAATTCAAATTATTCCAAGATGAATTGATCAAGAGTAGCATGATTTCACAAGCGAAATACCTCAGTTTGGGGCAGATTGGATGTGAACATGGATTTTTTTTTGTGGGGTATGTATATTGGTATTACATCTATTGATTATAACAACCCAAATACTTTCATTTTTTAAACATTAGCTGAGGTGCTTAAGTTGAAAAACTGTAAGTGTGATTGTTGAATAGTATTTCTATTTTTTTTTACCAATTAAATAGTTTTTTACTGAAATAATTTCTATTAGAAGGTTTTGGGTGAGAGAGAAGTACATTTTTAGAATCAAACACAAGGCTGGTTAGAAATTATAAGAAATCTTGAAACATTTTAAAATATTTTTAAAAATATATGGTGCATTAGAGGAAAGAATGGTCTTCCAAGGGATATAATTTATTTTTTTGAAAATGATAAAAATATTAGATATAAGTTGATGTTGAAAACTATCAAATTTTGATAAGTTTGATTTTAAATTGTTATTATGAGAAAAATAAGAATTAACTTTTTTTCTATGAACTAGATCTCGCACTTATCTATTTGGGAAAAAAACATTTGTAAAAAAATTGAATTGCTATTTTTTTATTTTGACGTTAACTCGCCCTCACCTTTTTGAATTTTTCAACAATTCAAAATTTGCTTTTACATTTTAAAAAATGGAAACGATTTTTAATTTTTTAATAAATTACAGGCATAATCTTCATCGAGAGTTCTACATCTCACTAGTTTACATTATTTTGAAATTCAAAATGTAAAGCCGCTTTTACTTACACAATAGGGGTAATAACTAGTTCAACCACTAATTATATCTATGATAGTCCTTGAAAATCTTTCATCTCCGTGATACTTGTAAATGCTAGTTAATTGCACAATCCAATGATAACTATCTAATTGCTTCGATATTAAACTTGGTTACGACATGTGTAGGTCTTATAGCTATGTGCTCATAATCTACACATCATAATCTAGATTCTTTTTGTGCTTGTAGGAGGATACCAACCCCAACTACAACCAATGTTGGGGCTCAATCTATAAGTGCCAAACTTCGCTTGAGTCTCAAATCCTTTGTGTATTTAGGCCTTGTTTTCCCCAATACTTATAACCAATTTGAAAGATATTTGTATGGGTCTACACTTGTCAAAATCACCTAGTGTTAATCTTTGTCATCCTGCTTATGCTTGTCACGTATTAGCAAATGCACAAATCCTTTATTTTTGGTGTGAGTAAATTGTCAAAGCTTCAAAGTTTCTTATCACGGTAACCTTTCCATCACCTTGTCTTATTCCCTAATTTGTCAAGATTTTCAATATTTTCTTCCTAAGATTTATTTTCTTATTCTTTCTCCTTTTTCCCTTTCCTTTGTTAATGTTTTGCACTTTTCCTTACCAACATGCCTTTTGTCTAATGCTTGACTAGTTGAAACTTTACACTAAGTTACCTTTTGTAGCCAATTTTTTGGCCATCCTTTTATCCAACTATTTTCTCTTCTGTATCTTTAATCCCCAAAATTCAATGTTTCCTTGTATATACTTTGTTCGAGTTGGAAATGTGGGAATACCATTAAATTGGCATGTGTTATAAATTATATTCAATTCTCAATCCTCAACGCTTCTTAGTGTATACTTTTTTTGGGAGCACAAGTTTAGAGTTTATTCTTATTCACATGCCTTGTTGGATGAATTGTTCAGTATCCTTAATCTTCAAATGCCACTTATTTCCTTCATATGGCCTTTTGGAATAAAGGATACATGTATACTCTTATCTCTTTATGTTGAGCATCAAGTATTCATGCTCCTAATACTCAATTCTTGACTAGTGGTATGGGTAATGAGGTATGCTCGATCATCAATCCTTGAAACTTTGAAATCCACGTTGTGCATTATTCAAACTCAGCTACCCCCTACATGATCTAGTTTGTTATTAATGGCTAGATTTAAAGCCACAACTACATCAAAGGTGTTTTCTCAACCAAAAATAGTATTCTATCAGGTAATTCGCACATTTCATGTATTGGAAGATTGTTTTCTATTAATGTGGTGGCTATGTTTTTTGATACGAACAATTTCTATGTTAGCTCTAGATTGCCATTTCAATAAATTTTTTTTGGCATCTTCTTGTTTGAAAAGTTGTATTGAGGGCATCTGATCCTTGTCAATTTCCACAAGGATTCAACAACCAAACAAAGTGCTATATAAATACTAGTTCATTTTCTAGAATAAAGGTTGACTAATTCGCCATTTTCATGTGATTATAATATCAAGCAAGATATTGGGTTTCAATCCTTGCATATCTTGCCACCATTACAATAGCTCATTTTGAAAGTAAAAAAGAGGTAGTTATTGTGTAGTAGATGATTGCAATTATATGTCTTCTTAATTAGTTGTACATTTTTAGAAAAACTTCCAAGTGTGATAATTTCTTCCTAGCTTAGGTTTTCTCCCACTACATTTGTTTTTTTTGGATAAAATGCGCTAGGCATGTAATATATTAAAATATAAAAGTAATACTAGAATTACACAGTATTAATATCATGACCGAATGAAATTGGTCCTATGAGTAATATAAGTGATGGAGGACAAAAACATGGTGGTAATACTTCCTCTCAAACCTCAACTCACGTTGATATTATAGATAAAACCACACTAGCAACTAAGTACTCTTGAAAAATATTTCTAGCAGAGATGACGAACACACAACAATCTGAAAATGCTCACACACATGATAAGAGGGGGGCATAACCCCATAAAGAACTAAAGATCCCAATTCCTACTGATTAAGGCCTTCATATTTGGTGACAAACTGTTCCCAACTCCCACCACATTTGTTTGATATCAATGTAGTAAGAATTTAAGCATCAAAACACTTTTAGCATATTAAAGATTATCATTTGTAATGGCATTTTCCTTATTGCACGTGGATTTCTATAAGTTTTGAGTAAGTATTAAGCATGTCTTGTTATTAATCGTATCTATTTTTTATGCCTATGTATTGAAATTTTTTGAGCCTTCATGAATTTAAAATGAACAATATCCTTAATCATTAGTTTAGGAGTATGAGTTAGTTTGTATGCATTCCATGCTTTAGTGTTCCACCTAGAGAAATAAATTTAGGTTTTTATATTAGATAATCATGTCTTTGACCCAATGATAAAAGTTGGGGTTAAAGTGTACATATAAACACTATTGTAGTTTGTCTTTTTTGTATATGTGTGATTAATTCTCATTAAATATTACCTCTAAGAACACCCTCTTAGGTCTAGACTTGTTATCACTCATTCTTTATTGATGAGCTAGTATATCTACCTAAAGAAATGACATATCCTTAGCATTGAAGTGGATTGATCTGTCTCAAAATGTGAGCAATGATTTGGGGAACCAAGAATGACGACACCATTTTTGTCCTATATGTATAAGTACATAATGTCTTAAGGGTCTCACTATTTATAATAACTATTCATTAAATCATACATGAAATTTCTATTAGAGAGATCCAAGCCTTACGATCATCTTATTTTTTTACCAAAAAAAGAAGAGGATCGTAGTTGCTCTTAAAAGAAGAGGACCATAGTTGCTCTAAAAATAAGAAAATGACAACACATGTTAAAGATCATGTTTTGCATTGTAAGGTGCCCACTTTAGATGTAATAAAAGTTAGCGTAGTTTAATTCACTTTATTTGTGAGCAAAACTACAATGGAACAAAGAGAACATTATTAAAGGAGATATTCTTTAATGTTCGGAAAGTCCTTGGTTATATTCTAGCTTGGTAGCTTAATTTTCGATTATCTTAACTTGATGGGCCAATGCTTAGTTGCCCTTTAGAGAATCTTGTAAGAATGAATACAAGTTTTACATTTAAAGAAGATGTTAAAGCAAACATTATTAGAGGAGATATTCTTTAATGTTGGAAAATCCTTAGTTACATTCTAGCTTGGTAGTTTAATTTTTGATTGTTAACTTGATGGACCAATGCTTAGTTCCCGAATCAAATGAATACAAGTTTAACTTTTAACGAAAGATGTTAAGATAAAGCCTCTAAACAACCAACTCGTAAGAGGTGGAGAGTCATTAAACACAACAATAGCTAGTTTTTAGATCGTGATTAATGATTATCTATTCAAAGTCACCACATTGTTAGATACATTTAGTTCCAAATGGACTTGTTTCCAATGAATATTTTGACCAAAAATAGTAGGTAGATCATTATTTACAACCATCCAAATAAACTTAGTAACTTTATAATCCTAGAAGATATATTTCACAAATTCAAGTTTACTATAAGCAAGGTGTTTGATAGGGCTAATGGTGAGAACATGGATGGTTATAACGAAGAAGCTTCTAAACACGAGAAAAAGTAATTGATAAAAACAATATGAATTCACCACACTTTATATTGTTTGGATGTTTCTAATTTCTAATGAGGTTGTATGGAATCAAAATAGGTACCTTGTAAAGATATTGTATCAACCAAATTGGCTACCTCCTTAATAGTTGTGCTCTATATTAAACATTGTTATAGGTTGACTAACTTTAACTATGTAACTTTCTTCACGTAGAAATCTTGTAGTACCTAATTCAATCAAAGTTGGGCTCCAATAAAAGAACACACAAAACAACCTTACCAACTACATAAATAAGAGAGAAAAAAAAACATGTTAACATGTCCCTTAAGCATCCATGCGTGGAGGTGGGGAGGTTCTTACTAAGATTTGTATTTGATTTAGAGGATCAATCCTACCATAATGACTTTTAGAACTCAAAGCCTCAAAATTGCATACAACATTGATCCTCTTATAAAGAAACACAAAATAATGAGATCATTTGCAAACACACAACATTGATCTTGTTGTAAAGAATGATAAAATAATGAGATCATTTGGCCCATACACTATATACTAAATAATAAGAATGGATAATAAGTATAAGTTGTGGAGCCTTGTGACAAAGCTAACTTTGAGAAGTGATTATTGCAAATAAATTTTGAAAATTTGACAATATGTAACCATGTATATAAAAAATCACAAATTTCTATTAAATTTAATTGATATAAATTTTCAAATGATCTCAAAAACAAAAGTCAAAATATCTTAACAAAATTCCTAGTTGGTGAATATTATTTGCACATCTATTAATAAAATTAAAGTTGATACATAATATTATAAAAAACAAAAAGCATTTAAAATAAGAATAAAAGTAAAGATGCCCAATTTGTAAATTAAAAAATGCATAGAATTAATATAATTTTTCAAAAAAAATTATTTATTTCATATTGATTTTTATATAATGCTTTTTATATTCAAGAATATAAAAAAGAAACTAACATACAATTTTTATAGTCCATTAAAGAGAGTGGAAAGATATAAAAAACTTATGAAATGTATTTTTTTAAAAAAAATCTATGATATAATAATAAATAGGACGATTTAATAAAATTTATTGATATAATTTGTATATATTGATAAAAAAAACTATAGAATAATATAATTTAAAAACCAAAACTAGAATGGTTCAAATAAAATGATACCATCTAATTTTATTTAAATATATGTGTTGAAGTACTAAGATTTTCTTTTTACAAGGTTTTCAAATTTGGTTTTGTTGTCTATTTCAAACTTAGTATCCTATCACCATTAACAAAACATGTTCATGAATATGCTTCGAAAGAATATAATATTTACATGCCTAATATAGCTTATGTTTATAAATATCACTAGAGTGTTTTGCTAGGAGCTTTCTAATGCTACTATCTCTATACTAAGAGCTTTCTAATGCTACTATCTCTATATTGATTAGAGAAACACTCCTCATACTTTCTTTTAAATATCTCTAGATCATCCATGCTTAAAGCTCCATCTATATAAGGCTATAATCCCTTGTTGTATATCCTTGCTTGGGATCTCTAGTGATTCTAGAGACCTTTAATTGATCACCTCCTCCTAGCTACCTAGTAGACCAAATGGTTAAAAAAAGCCCTTGGATATCAATACTTCACACATAGATGAGGATAGACCTATGAGAGGGTGTATCTCAATGTTTATACCCTAAAAATTTCCCGTGCACCATTTCCAATGCACCACCCCCCACTTGGCAATGCATTTCTGCTTCTCTCGACCATATAGTTTAGCTACTCTTTGACAACATAGATATACTCCCTTGCAACCACACCTTGCCACAAGACCACACACATTACAAGCTTCTTCGCTACTATTGAAATTACATTAACCTTGGGTGCAAGCTAAAAGTACTTTGATTCCTCTTAGAATCCCCCAACTCAATCCTCCTAGCCTTGGGCGCTCCTTGATAAGTGCTATTAGATTGTATCACCCCTTCCATAGTGATTGATGTTTATATCGATGACTTATCATTTCAAGATCCAAAAGGGATGCTTGATGAGGCTTTTCTTTCGTATTGTTTAGCTTATGCTCTTTGGGGTTCTAGTTCCCCTACTTATTTTTAATTGGTTTCTTGACCTTGTGTTTGGTGGTCAACATATAATTCCTACAACTTTCAATTGTAAGCGGGTTTCTTGAGTCACATTGACCTACCTTTAGCCATCCATGGACGTATATAATTTATTTATTTTTTCTTTCTTTAAATTGTCATTTAAGCTAAGACAATTAAAGGTTTAAATCGTAGTTTTAAGATAACAAAAAAAATGGTTTGAAATGTCATTTTAAGGTAAGAAAAATAGTTCAGTTTCAAATAATTTTCTATTTCCACGAAATGGATTGCAATTGTAAAATAATTTCATTGTAGTTATGATTGACACCTTTCTTTCTGAGACAACTAAAAATAAATTGCAGTCATGAAATGGTTTTGAAATTAAGACACCCTGTCTCTTATGATAAAAGTTGAATAAAGACACCCTTTATAAGTTTGCCAGCGTCTATCCAGCCATAAAAAAATCTAAATCTTACCATGAGTTAGAAATAAAAAGTCCCTCCTTGATAAGTTTTAGATTTTTGTCATTTGATGGCTGGATAGACGCCTCCCATAAATTGCAGTCATGAAATGGTTTTGAAATTAAGACAGTCTCAAGATATGATAAAAGTTGAATATAAGCATTGCAAATCTTAATTTACCATTATGTGTCTCTTGATATCCACAAAAGAGACTGCACAAATAATACGACTCCAGAGATCAATGTGCAACTGCAGACCTTAGGACAAGAATACGCAGACATTAAATTTCATACAAAGGAGATTATTTATTTTGCAAATAATGTTTCTGAAAATTTCTGCTGGCTCTTTTGCAACATTTGTCAATTCAGTACAGTTTTTCGATGCCATATTACAGAAATGATTGATCTCGTAACAATAAAATGTTCTAAACAATTTGAAGTGTGCGCAGAGAGAACTACAGAAATCTCTGTGAAACACATTTGTACACAGCGCTTTCGCGAAACCAGGATACAATATCATATGTTTGATAAAACAATATAGAACACAGTACAAGATATATGTGATCCACAGATTTTATAAAAAGTATAAGTTTTTGGTAGACTGCTTGTAAGTGAAATTTATTATCTACAGGTTATATCTATTTCAAACGCCACTAAATCATAAAGGAGTTCGGTAAGAAAAATGCTCATTTTCTGGTAACTTGATCTTTGGCATTATTAGATATGAGAAACTCTTATCTGAAATTGTCGAAAGGCAATTTCTAGTGATGTTACTCTGCACAAGAGTATTGGACATTTTCATGAAGCTCCAATGACAATAAATTATAATTCTAAATTGTGTACAATCAAGGAAGACTTGTAGTGAGCATTATTAAAGCAGGATTGCAAAGTAACTATGGAGTACTTACTCAGCGATTGTTAAACTCCAGTCCTAAAGAAACCAGCATTATCTTCACTAAGTAGAGAGATAATGCGAGGCAACTTAAGAAATATCACACCACACTCAGCTATCAAAGAATCGTCGAGGTTAAAAATCCTTCAATGGCTAGAGTTGTTTAAAGATTTGCCAAAGCAACATTGGCATTGGGCAGCCACAGCCTACTTTCAGTTAGTGAAATGCCAAATGCAGTAGTAGATACTGATTTTGAAAATCCTGCGAGTTTCATAGGACACACATTTTAAACTATTCACATTGCATATTATTTTAAGTGTATCAAAGAAAAATAGCTTCCACAGATACCATTTATTCCTTGTCAATTATCCTGTGTTGTATTTTACAAAGTTGGTACGTTTTGTTGAAACGGGAAAATAATAGTTAAGAATAATTTCTTTTGCTGATAATCACCGACTTGTGATATGATTATTGGATCTTTACTTCTATTTTCTTAATAACAATATGCTTCCTCCATTCTTTGCAACATGACTGAAATGGGTAGTATTGAAAGATGATAAGAAATGTCAACTATGGTCGATTGAAATTTTTTTCTTAGTAAATGGACTCAATATTTTTGTTATTGGTGAGAATGCTTGGCTCACGAAGAGTTCACTAAGGATCAATTCTTGCAAAGTGCAAAGGCCTGGCATCTAAAAGGATGAACCTAGGTCCAAGTCCTGGATAAATTTGATGCAACAGATACCCCTTAGCCTTGGCACCAAGCCAAAGGCGGTTGTTAATAATTTGTACACCTGATGCTGATAAGTTGCAAAAGTACTAGGAAGCTTTTGCTTAGTGTAAAAAGGTTGGGTTTTTGAAAGGCTCGAACCCTTTTCCAACATCAGCCTAACAGCATAAATGACAAGTCGCACAAGACACAGGTAAAGCACAGCAAAAGAGCCTTACAGTGGGCGAAACAAAAATATCACAACATAGCACAAGTGCAGCGTTAGACTAGGTTTTGAAATGGCCTGGAACCTTGTACAATTCATCCATCCTACACAATGCCATTTCTTTTCCTCTCAATCTTCACACCCTTAGCTTGGGGGTGGGAATTTGATACAAATTTAGGAAGACCTCTCTTCCTCCTTTGAACAACTGTCCAAAACACACCATTTTCAAGTTCCTCCAAATAAAGAGAAAGGAGGGAGTCCTCACCCACCATCTCAACTAGAGCCTCCCCATGCAAACAGGATGAATGTCCACCCAAAGATGTCAAATGTTGTATTAGATCCTTAGACTGAGCAGGTGCATGAATCCTTGTACATCCATAGCAATAGTGTCTGATGCAAGAGAGGCCTGAAAATTGGATCTGAAGGAGAAGTCCCAGCCTGGACGCTGAAGCAACCTGTGCCACACCAACCCCAAGTGGAACTAGTGCAGGAGAAGCATGAGCCATCACTGGGGAGTCAAGACAAGAACCCACTCTCCACCAAAGAGACTGAGACAATAAGTGTATCCACAGTCAAATGGTCAAGGAGGGCATTCCTCCACCATGTAGCTAAACTTGCAGGCTTCCAGTGAGAATGAGGACACTCAAAAGCCACATCTGGTAGCAAAGCACTATTTGCACTGAAATGGTAGTCCCTCGTAATAAATCAAATCCACTGGCTATCTTCAACCATCAAGACAGCGACCCCATGAAGAGCGTTGGAATTGCCAATTTCCACCAAGATATGGGCAAATGTAGAGTGGCCAATGTTAGTTGTAGTGGAATCCACCATTAAAAAGGCATCCAATAGCATTGTTGATGTCTTGGAAACAAAAATCATCCCAAAAATGGAGAGCGAGATTAGACAACTTCATCCACACCAACATAATGCTAAGAGATTCTGTCACAGGGTTAAAATAAGGAAACCAAAGTTTGAGAGAAGAAATATTCTCCCCACATCCACAACATACCATTCAATGCCATCTCCAAATCATTTGGAGACTGAAAACCTATATAAGCCCTAGCACAAAGATACAACTCAATTGGGCCACAAGTGAGAGGCCTCCAAGACTCTATAAATCATTTAAGTAGGTCTGGGAGAAAACATTGAAAACAATTAAATCTGTAAATCAAACTTCAATGGACATGTAAAAATTTGTTATCAATCACCGCTTGCCCACAAACCACAACAGGGGAAGATTGTGAGCATGCAAGTAGTTCGATTTTTCCCCCGCTAGGAGAGGTGAGAATAACTAGGAGCCTTTGGGCCAGCAATAGCTGCATAAGAATGAGCAGCAAATGCCCACACCATCAGCCATCCAAACAAGCTTGGGTCTGCCACCCCACCATTGACATGACCAGAAGCTGTAGGATCAAAGGAACCTGAATTGATAAGAGGGTCAGTGGTTCAAATCACGCACAAGCATTGTAGTACGACTAACACTAACATCGTGGATAGAGGGAGTCATCGAGATTGCCTGGGCACCAAGGAAAGAACATGAGTTGATTTAAGGTTTTTGTAGCGAGTGGGAAAGTAGAGCTAACGCCAAGTTCAAGATGGCAAGAGAGAAGTGGAAAACCTGCTTTAGAAGTTGAAGAAAATGCTAAAACTCTATGATTGGAGTCCACGACAAAGCACATGTGACTCAATTGTGGGGGGGGGGTTGTTCAAGATGGCAAGAGAGTGGTCCAACTTAGAAGTTTAAAATGATGCTAAAACCCTATTATTGGAGTTCACAACCAGGGGAGGAGAAGGTCCCAAGCCGATGCAATCGCCATCGCACACACCATAGGCAACTGGACATGGCAGTGAAAAAGAAATAGAACTAGGCACTATGGTTTTAGGGGGAAAAAAAAGAGACGAGAGTGCCATCTTTACCAATTTGATGATTTCCACAACTGTAGACCCTACAACTATGTTTAGTTCTTTCGGGATTTGTTCATCTTTAAGTTTGAATGGATAACAAAAGCCCAAAACATAATGCACAGTTTTTGGAAATCCAACAAGTTCATCTCTTCTTCTGTGGCAACCTCTTTCCCTACTCCATTTACTTTCTTGTTACTCTAGAACCGTTCAATCATCCATTCCAGGAGGAGATTCATGGGAGTTATTATAAATCATTTTGTATTAATGACACCTCCTTTCTTCCACCAATTAGCTGCAGACGTGGCCTCAACCACCTTGCTACTTCTGATTCAATTTAAGCAGGCAAAATGCATTTTGGAGACAGTCTGTTAAAAGTGATAGCAGTCTATATCTCATTACTCTTTTATTTTTTTTGTATGGAGAAACCCGAGTTTTAAGCCTGGTCCGGGCCCAGAGAGACAACTTGTGGAGGATCTCTTCCCACTTAGACCATTTTTCGGGGGCCATATTTCCCCATTTACACACTTCATTTGTTCAAACCTGCGAACTCAACGACCCAGCGAAGGCCTGCAGCCTGCGAGCACAACTACCCAACGGAGGCACATATCCTGGGAGCACATCAGCCCGGCATTGGAACAAAGCCTGCGAGCTTAGAGGCCCAGCAGGGTTTTGAACTTTTAGTGGCCGCATCACCAACGGAGCGACTTTACCACAGCACTATGCCCCAATGGGCTTCATTTACTCTTTTATGGTTCTTGGGGATTGATTCATAATTTGTTGTCCATTTTGTTGATTTAGAAATTCAAAGTATGCACTCTCAGTCTCTTATTTGCTGCAGTTGAAAAGAAAAAGAAAAGGCCAAAGGGTAATAGATAGGTAGGGTTTAATTCTGTTGTTCTAATTTATTAATTTACTTTGAGTAAGTAAACACAGCAGAAGACCCTGTTCAATTGCAACTCAGTGGATTTGTGCGGTCGAAGAAATACACTAAAACAAAATCCCGTCACTTAGAACTGAACTCTCGCCTTTTGTTTCTTTATTTTTTCTTTCTTAACCTTGGTCAATTAGTATAACTGGCTTAAAACCTACACATTGCACAGCAGTTCATCGAAGTAAAAACCAAGGAATTTACAGATCCAAATACAATACCATAACTGATAAGCCTCAGCTGTTGTCAAAACTACAAAGATTACTTGTGAATAGAACAAAATTCATCGTTTTCAGGTTTTAGGAACTCAAGTACTGACAGTAATTGAACTAATTAAATGTATTTAACGAATCTAGAGAAAAGAACAAATTTATGATAAATAGTTGGTTCACATTGACGATTAATCATACAGCCAATTTTCTACCACAACTTAAAAAGCTAAAAATCTCAATCTTATTTTGGGTTATGGAAACCAAATAGAAAAGGAATATCACAGAGAGCATCCTCGAGTTGGGCAAGCTAGCAGGAAATACATAACTTTAACAGGGACATGTTGGAGTCCTATTCATCAGAATTCCATTTCTAATCAGCAATACCATTCGTTAAGTTGATCTGATCATTCTGAATGAGAAAAGAACACTTTTCATTGCATATAATGATAATTTAGAGCTTGGATTATTCATAGTCCTCTATCTTCACAGCAGGATACTCCATCCCATTTTCTAAATTCATAGAAAGGAAACATACTACAGAATCAGAATGTCCCAGCACCAGCTAATATTTGAACGTATACTATATATCCTTAAATTCAAAATAAAACAAACTAGTTATGCTCCCCAAACACATTCCACAGATACTACATTTAAAAACTTAAATCCCAGCAAATTAGTGAAATCATATCAACATGTTTGGTGAAAGCCTGTTCAAGGGTTAAGAGATTCTATTACTGGATGTAACAATGGGATTCAAAATGATCCTGATTTAAATATGGAAAGGAAGGATTGGGAAAGCCCTCCTGCAAGTTTTGTGAAGTTCAAATTTGATGGAGCTTCAGGTAGTGCTGGTGTAGGTTCTGTGCTCAAAAGCTCAAATGGATGCTTTGAGTGTGGTGGTTCTCTCTTCTTGGGTGTTAGAACTAATAATGAAGCTGAATGGGAAGCAATTGTATCAAGTATGGTGGCAGTGGCTTCCCAAGGAATTGATAATTTTATCATTGAAGTGGGCACTTTTCTTATGATTAATGCATTTTAAAAAGGATCTTGACTTAATTGGAGGACAAAGTGCTATGCAGATGAGGCCTTGTCAATTGGCACTGAATTTGTGACTGTTAGATTTCAATATTGAAGGTGTAAATTAAACTGAGTTGCAGATTTTATGGTAAATATTAGGGTGCACCAAGAGCCCCTGACAATGCTCTATAGTCATCAATCCAAATCCTGGGTTACCACTGCACGTCAACTAAGATACATGCTTCCCTTATTTTTTGCAACTTTGGAGACCCTTTGGGCTTGCTCACCTTGGTGGTGTAGCACATTTATAGCATTAATGATGGCTCCCCTTAGAGTACTACAAGGTCTATACTATTTGTGAGTTGTAATGCCATAAACTGGCATGTGGGAAGTGTCTATGACGCTCAATAGGTATGATGATCTGGTGATTTCTAATTAGCAGTGTGGAGGGCTCCAGTTAAGTGTTTGTTTACTATGTTTTGTGTGCTTTCAGCACAGCTGTAAACAGACACTAAGGAATGGACAAGAGCCCCATTGCAAAGGAACGGTATCTGATTGCAGGTTTCCTCCAATTTTTCTTTTGATTCAGCTGCAGTGATGGCTTTTGCAAAATTTGTGTTCAGGGATGATGGTCTTGGTGTCTTTGGTCTGCTGTGCCCTAAGAAGATTATTTTCCAAGACTTAATGGTAAAATTGGCTGTGGATTATGGATGTGGCAATGCAGGCGAGACTGCTTCAATTGCCTCTTTTGAAGCAGTTTGTTGGGATGCTCCTGTTAAAGTTAGGTAGCTGCAGGAGCTATCTTCATACCTGCGATGTTTTTTCCTATTTGAAATCGTTCTCTCTTCAGCGCTAATGTTTGCAGAACAGAAGTTTTCTTTGAAGGCGCTAAAGAGTGTTAGTCTCCAGCTCTCGACTCTCTTGGTAACTGCTGTAAATTAATGTGCCACAGCGTTCTTGTTTATGGATCGGCTCTTTCTATTTCTGCTGTCAGTTCATGTCCTTCAATAGTCTTCTTCCAGATGCCCTTTCATTCATATCGTCCTCTTTATTGTATATTGTCATTGTGACTGTTCAAGGTTTGATAAGGAACTGTTCTTCTATGTGGAGGGACAAGTCATTTGTGTCAGTGATTAAAGTAATTGTGGCATCGTAACTCCTAATTATGTAACGGCACTTTGTAATAACTGCCGCCCATTTATGATTTCCGTGATTGAAGAGCAAAAGACAAAAAGACTTCAGTTTCGTGGTCTTGGGGTATTCCCGTGTATTTGTCGTTTTATCAAGTGGAGCATGATTCTGTTTCATATAGTAACCGCCGATGACTCTTGGTGAATTATCGCATTTTGTTTAGCAAGACTGGATGTTTATATTGGTCATTGAACAGTGATTGCAGGTGGCCGCTGAGTGATGAGTAGTATGTGATTCTTCGGGTATTCTGATTAAAAGGATTTGGGTGTGATCTTAGTGAAAAAGAATACAGTGTGATCTTAGTGTGTAGAGAATGCAGTATTAGTCTTGGCTGATTGATTCAGTGTTTCTCATCTCTCTTGATACTCTGTGAAGAAGTCATTCATCTGACTTAGCTTGTGAAGCATTGTTTCGTTTATTCAATAAAAGAGAATTTCTTTGGTGTTGCTGAGTTTTTCCCTCGAGTAGGAGGGTTTTCCCAGGGTATTTCGGGTGTTATTGTTTTTTTTATTTATCAGCATTTTATTTTATGCAATTCTGGTTCAAACCATTAACAGCTCCTGTCTGCAACAGGGCATAGCTTTCAAGAGGAGAAAGCATGAGTTGGACAATGATGAGCTGGGAGGAAATAATCTGGTGTCTTTTGAAGGTAGGGTTTTGGTTTTGGAGCATGAAGTCCATGTGATGCACGGGCAAGAAGCTAAGATACCGATGCGGGCTCCTCGACGCTCGATGCGGGAGCGATGCGGGCTGAAGCGGAAGTGGGCGCGGATGCCCTGTGGATGCCGCCCGGATGCGCATTGACTCTTAAAAAAAAACAAAAACAAAGCGTTGTTTGGAATAAGGATCATCGAACAAAAGTTTAGATGGGTTTCACATCCTTTGCCAGTGTCCTCGCTGCTCACCCCTTGACTTCAGGATTTTAACTATTGAAAATGGCTCTCTAAACTTTCAAGAAAATGCCTATTGGCAAGTGTAGAGCGACAAGCCAGCAACCTTTTCCAGCATCAGTAGTAAAGAGAGATCTTTGGAACGGGCATAACATCCATCAAAGCATGAGGGATTTCGATCAGACAATATGCGTACAATACCATGGCAGACATGTATTGAAACATAGACATGGTTTTCTTTAGGGAAGTGCGAATTCATATCTGGAAATAGAAATGTGTTTTTGAAAAACTAAAGGTAAAGCTTCAAGCATCCGACTCGCCTGTGCTGTGAAAGCTTTGAGCAGTCTAACAACAATATCCGTCAAATGCTGCAGCTTATATTCTTCCCAAAACGTTTATACAGAAAATAGAAGATCAATACCATCGGTGCCTTTGCCGAAATCAGAGCTTTGGAATACAATAGCAACAGTTACAAATATGTTGAAAACGAGAAATTCAACAACACTGGCCAAACATTCATGAAAGCATAATAGAATATGAAGAGAAATGAATTCGTTGAAAAGATTTTAGAAATTTACACACAGATGCAAGTGGCAGGTGTAAAGCAACGTTCCTAAATCCAATAACAATGATACATACATCCATTGAAGCAGATTCAATCCGTAGAGCCATCTTCTAGCAGCCTGTGCTGCATAAATGATAGTTATTGAACTTATATCAATTTGCTGTCACGTCTTTGAAGTTTTAACTTTTAAGTTGAAGTGTTGAACTATCAAATATGAAATATCTTGAATCTTGATCAATGGTGAAGTATCATACTATCAGTATCAAATGATTTATTTTTGTATATTTCTTGCATTTCTTTGCATATATAGTATATATATAAACGCATCCAAACGCACCTCCATCCCCCCGAAAAAAAAATTTCACGCATCCGCGCACCCGCATCCCGCATCCGCACCCGAATCGACAACTTAGACAAGAAGTAATCCATTGCCATGGCAAGTTAGGGGTCTTGACTTTTGAGTGACCATGATATTGCTATCCTTTCTTTTTGTGGTAACTTAATTCACCACGTGAAGAAGAGGGCGGAAATTCTCTATATGGTTCGAGTGAATGCTCTCAAACTCGTGTACTATTTTGGGGCTTCCTCTGTTGAGGAGGTTATGGACTGGGTGGTGCTTCTGCTTTGAGGACTGGTGATTGATATGTTAGTTGATGGTGGTGCTGACTTGTGTGGTTAGGTGTTATTATGTCTGAAGTAGAAAGCTGTTTATTTGTTGTGGAGGAGTTGTATTGTTTCAGTGGTACTATGTATTTAGTGTTGTGTTTTTGGGTGTGGAGATTGCTTTCAGTAAAATGGTAGAATGGTGGAATGTGCTGAATATACCTGCTTGCAGGTTTTTGCCTATTGAATTTTGTTGGCTGCACAGAGCTAGTATCAAGCTTGTAGTTTGTTGGTGCTATGCTACCAAAGTATTCAAGTGTTTGTCAGATACATATAGGTATCTTGCATTGTAATTCTGGCTTATGAGCCTTTCTAGATTTTGAATCTTTATTGAGTGAGTATTCAAGTGTTTGTCAGATACATATAGGTATCTTGCATTGTAATTCTGGCTTATGAGCCTTTCTAGATTTTGAATCTTTATTGAGTGAGGGTCCCCACAGATTCCCCCATCTAAATTATGTTTAGTAAAGTCAATAAAATTGGTGAAAAGTGAAGGCTGTATAAAAGGCTCTATGTCTGAATGTACACAACCAGTAAGCTCCATAGACTAGTACCCACTTACAATGCACATGATTATCAGACTTCAAGAAAGACTTTTCCACACAATAATGAAGTTTGACTGCCACGTAAGAGAAGATTGCTTGAGTGGCAACTTCGATAATTACAGGTTAAAAACTCAAGCTTTCAATTTAAACTATCAGGCAAATAGCCACAAAGATTTTTAAAACGATATGAAGCAAAGAGCTCCCTTTAGCTCTAGCTAAGGACACAACTAAAAGACCAGAATTCTACGGCATATTCCAATACCTTTTTCCATTTAATTTTCCTAAACCAAAAGCATTGAAAGAGAGACGAATGGAACATATTTTACAATTCAGATGCAGACACAAGCATTTGAAGCAAAGAGTTTCCCTCTGTTTTATACAAAGACACAATTGTTAAACCACAGTTCTGCATCGCATACCTAATTCTTATTCCATTTAATTATCTCCAAATAAAAACGTTAAAAGGACATCATATTTCATAGTTCAGATACAGCGACAAGCATTCAACGCAAAGAGATCACCTTAGCTCTATACAAATACATGACTATTCAAACAAAGTTCTGCAGCATATACATAGATCCTATTCAAATTTAATTGTCTCCAATAAAAAGCACTAAAAGGGGAACGCAAGAGTATATATTGTACAGTTCAGGCGCAGCCACAAGGACTTTCAGATATTTCTTCATCGGTTCCATCGCTTCTGAAGAAGAAATATCCCGCAACAAAGCCGAGGACAACAGCGATGAAAATTCCTCCATTAAAACACATGACAGCTAACATAAGGAAATATCCCAATCCGGCATTCACTCCAAACAAGAGGGACTCAATAAGCTTTGATGTGAATTTTATGCCGCGTTGCCCGAGAAGTGGGGCTCTCAAACCAGAAGCTGATTTAGCCTTTGAGGCTTTGATAAAGCGAGATCTGAGGTTAACAACGTATTCGTGAAATGCGGCGAACAGAAACAAGGCGAGGAGAGTCAATGAATAAGCCAGCCATGTCTGCGTTTTCCACTCATCAAACAGCACCGTCGCCTGCTTCCCCCAGTAGAATGTCATGTGCATCATCTTGAACTGCTGATCTTGGTATCGAATCCCTTAGGGTTTGTTTCTTTGTTTCTAATTACTTCTCCTTTATCCCAACCTTAAGATTTGCGCATGCAATCAATCCGATAGAGCCTCTGATTCAATTGAATTGAACGAGCTCAGAATTTCGAACAACGGGTGTTTGGATTCAGGTAGGGAAACTAAAATTTCCGGCTGAGGATCAAACACGAAACCTAGATTCAAGAAAAATATTGAAAAATGCTCAAAACTTGCCGTAGAAGTGACAATAATGTAGAATTTATCCAACCAATGCAAATTTTGATTCTTGATGTTGAAAGAAATTTGCTTTAAGTATATAGTTTTGAATGATTACAAAGGCGTGTGGCTTACCTTGAAACATTGGCTGAGAGTTGGGCGAACTAACAGTCAACATATTCTGCCCTTCTCTTTTTCCTTTTCATGGCAACAAACGAAAGCAACGAAGATTCCGTCATCGTCTCTCAATCGATGGGATTCCTTACAAGCTGTCCCGCCACGATCTCATTTCATGACATCAGATAAAAATGATGCAATTGACACGAATAAGTTTAATCACGAATACTTATGTTAAGGCCAGAAGGAAACAGTTAATATTCCTTGGAAGCACTATCCCAAAAAGTTTTGGAAAGGGCTCATCAAGCAAGAGAGAAAACAAATTGAGAATGCTTTTATAGATGGTTAATGGTTTGGCTATGCAAAGTTGTTCTATGAATGTCACTTGCATTTCACATAAAAAGAATTTTCAAGTGTGTCATTTATGACGGTTTCTTGACGGATTGGACAACTAGTGTGGTTATTCCCATGTTTAAATATGGTGATATCAATAATCTATCTAACTACCACACTATTATGGTTAACCTCCTTTTTGGCAAACTTTTTGGGAGCATGATAGAACATAGAATCAAGAGTTGGGCAGAAGGTGAAGGGAAAAGGGCAAGAGGGCAAGCGGGGTTCGGACATAGGCATTCCACCATTGACCATTGCATCACTCTTCAACATTTAATAGAGATAATATGGGACAATCAGGGAAAAGAAGCTATTTGTTGTTTTGTAGACTTTAAGAAAGCCTTTGATACGGTACCAAGAGACAAGCTATGGAACAAAATGGAAGAATTGGGTATCCCTGACGAGTATAGAGCAACAATGTATAGATTATATGACAAAGTTAGAGCCAAAATTAGAACTAATGAAGGAATGTCTAAATGTTTTGGTAGTGACATTGGTGTTAAGTAGGGATGTCCTTTATCCTCAACCTTGTTTGGGTTATACATTGATAAATTATAAACTTGGTTAAACAAAATAGATGGGGAAGGTGTCCATTTGGCAGGGTATGTGGTGAAGCTTCTTTTGTATGCTGATGATCTTATTTTAATATCAAAAACAGCTCAAGGGTTAAAAGATCATTTAGGGGCCTTAGAGTACTTTTGCCAAGAGGTTGGGATGCAGATGAACATTACCAAAACCAAAATCATGATTTTCTCTTTAAGGAGAAAAGAAAAGCACATTACGTTCCTTTTTGAAGGCAGATCGTTGAAAATTGAGAAAGAATACAAGCATCTTGGGATTGAATTTCATTCTAAACTCAGTTGGGAGACATGTAGAGCGAAAAGGATATAGGGGGGCTGGAAAACCTTGTATTTACTCCAAAATAGATGCAGAACGGTTGAACTTTGGGATTGGAAAACCAAGAAGATTCCTTTCGGTTTGCTGGTCACACCAATGGTTCTCTATGGCTGCGAGGTTTGGGGTGGCAACATGTCAAACTGTGGTTGGAGGCAACTAGAGAGAATTTAGAAACACCTAATCACAAGCAATCTCAAAGTTAAGACGTTTGTACCGTATAATATTCTTTTAGCGGAAGCTGGGACTTTTCCATTGGAGGCATCAACGACAACTCAGTTACTTAGTTACTTTAAAAAGGTTGAAAACATACATGACCAACGCTGGCCGAAAATTGTTAAGGAAGAGGATCTTAACCGTAGAAAGAAAACATAGATGAAACAAAATGAAAAGTGATTGAATAAATGGAACATTAAGCTACATGAGTGTCCTAATACAAATGTCGACATAAAAAACTTTATCATAGAGAAGTTTCAGAGTGCCATGTGGACTAATAGCATTGGTCGAAATAAGACTTACTACATTCAAGAGTTCAACCCAATTAGGGAGCATGGGGAGAAAGCATATTTAGGGGTTGCTATTAAAGAGAAAACAAGGTTGTTAATGACACAATTGAGGATAAGATCACATCATCTTAGGTGTGAGACAGGTAGGTGGAAGAGGCCCAAAGAGGCTTGGAGGAAAAAATTTGCATGTTTTGTAGGACGAGCGCAATTGAAACCGAATGGGACTTTCTCACTGAATGTACAACTTATGACGATATTCGAGCTCAATATGAAATCATCTTGAAAGTGGAAAACACACACAATCTATTTGAAGAGGATAAGGTCAACCAAACTACTGGTTTGTTGGTTAAGATTCATAAAAGAAGATAGGAGATGGAAAGGAATATGAAAATTGTTTAAGGTTGTGAGTGTTTTTTGGTCCCTTCGACTATTTGGTCTCGGGGATTTCATTAAAATCATTCTTGTATTCATTCTATAAGAGGAAAATTGGAAGGAGATGAACGAATGAATGGGGGAATTTTAATGAAGTCTACAAGACCAATAGTCTAAGGGATTCGGAAACAAACTTACGTTATCTTTATATTCTTCTCAATATCTGTTCTTCGGTTATGAATTTTTATAAAGAAACCATATATCTACTCTCTGGTTATGAATTTCTATAAAGAAACCATATATCTGCACTCCAATTATAAATTTTTATAACTTGAAACCAGATATATGCTCTTCGTTTATGAATCTTTATAAAGAAACCAACAGTTTTGTGTAGCCTTTCCTCTTCAGAAAGTAGGTTTAGACCTATACTGTATTATAAATGAGGTCTACATACTTTACTCTCTACAAGGTCTGAATTTGTGATCTCTCATTGAAGAGCACAAGTTTTCCACCACTAGGCCAACTCAGATTGTACTAAGAGATCAACTTAGGTATGATGTTTTTTGAATGATTAAATGAAATTTAAGTTCATGACATTGACAATCAAAGACATCAAGAGCCACATTCTTAAATAATATTTAAGTTCTTTTCAATATCAATTTTTCTATTATGAATCTTGATCAAGAAACCAATCATGTTGTGAAGTCTTTCCTCCTCAAAAAAGTTTGTTTAGGTTATCTACTTTGAAGTTGTTTTCATGTTGAATATGAATGCTTGCATATGTTGTGCACTCAATGAAAGTCATTTAGGTTCAACCACCCCTCTGTTATTGAAAATACAAGACCTTTCTTCCCAATCTTCCTTCCATGGGGATTGTCCAACTCCTTGTCTCGCCTCTAAGATGATGAGAGTGGTTCTTAGCTAGACCACTAAAAGTCTAGCCTTTCCTTTAATTGCAACTCTTTGATAGTCTTTTTCATCATGCTCATACATGTGGTTGAACTTTTTTTTAACATAATGTGCTTTTTTGGCCAATTTGCTTTACCCCCATGATAGGCCCAAATTTTTCTCACACTTTTTAAATCTCTTTATAAGTTCTAGAAAAATCTTGCAAATTAATGTCCCATTTGCTCACTCATTGTTCTGCTTCATTCGAGTCTTTTTCCTATAGTCTAACTCCTCTTCAACAACTATTTTGGCCGACGATCCTTATCCATGCTTTCAACTTTTTAAAACAATATTCTATCTGCATGCAACAAAAATAAATTTATAAAATCTCATTAAATAACAAGGAAATGCTTCTAAAACAATTTCCACTAGTTTTTTTTTATAACAATACCTTGTGTTATAGATGGATTCATGGTGAATGTGGCCCCATGGAGGTTGCCTCGATGGGAAAACCAACTCATAATTGGAAAGACATATTTGCATTCAAACTTTATATTTAATCATGGAGGTTTCCAACCAGGCATTCACAACCAAATCAACACCGAGAAGAGATGTTTGCACTCAAAATCCTAAATTGATTCAAGCAACTTGCAAGGACAATTATATTGTTGTAATTTAATGAAATAGATTCTCATACACATTATAACAATATTGCAACAACCAAAGCATATATTATTTGCCTAAAAGTTTCTTCTTCATTCAAGTCTTTTTCCTACGGTCTAACTCCTCTTCAACAACCATTTTGGTTCAATGATTCTTATCCATGTTATCACATTTTTACATAAATTACCAAAAGAATTATTGTTGAAGCCTCTAATGAAAACGTTCTCGCGTCAACCAAAAGAATCTTATAGGTGAATGTTGATTTGACTTTGAGGCAACTAGTAATTAGATTTTTTCAGATTCTTTCTAAGTGCTTCCACTTGTGGTTCGATAGGCTACTCTCCCAAACCTCACAACCATATATGACATTCAGCATAACCAACAAACTAAAAAGAATTTTCTTAGTTTTTTCAATCCCATAACTATGCATTTCTATACTTGCTTTGCACTAGGTAAGAAGATCTCCATCTGTCTTAATTCCTTTTCATTCTACATGTCTATTAGTTGAGCCTGTTGGTATGGAGCGATTCATTAAGTTACCAATTAGATATCTCTAAAAAGAATGATCTTGTATGAAGCCAATGCACAATAACTTTGGGCATAAAGAGATACAAAGTTGACCCTACTATGGAATGGATATGTAGTGATTACCTAGTCCTCATTGAAGGTATGGATTTGACATGATGGGAAATTTAGACATAACATTATTAAGATGGTGATATACCACTATGGATATTTTGTTCAAACAAGGAAGACCAAACATGAACATAATTTATAATGTTTGAATGAATGATCAACCAACATCCATAATTGAAAAACAATGATCGATGGTGATATCTTTTATCAGCGATGATATGAGAAATAACAAAGGAGTAGATTACGATTGTTTCTTGGGGAACATGGATACAATCCGATATCAATCAGTGTGATGGGTGCATAATCATTAGAATAGTTTCAAGTTATCTAATGAGCATAGAATAATACTAGTCGATGATTGAACATAACGATTAAGAAATATTGATAAGACTCCTTAATGACAAAGAGATCATCGATGACTTAACAAGCTTTAAGAAATTATAATATCATTGAACGATTGGTGTTATCTGTACAAATCATGGTAAGCGATTGCTAAGAGATACAATTTGAATAGACAAAGATAACTAATAACCATTAACTATTAAAAGGTGTGATGTCTTGGAGAGAGACGAGTAAGAGAAATGTGTCTCTCAAATGGAACATTTGTAACTATTTGGTTAGAAAGATATAAAGTGAGAGTTGATCTCATTTTAGAGGGCACAAAAGAGTATATATGTGTGTGTGGTATTTAGAAAGAACACACATTATTTATGTTCATCAAAGGAGAATACATATTACATTATATGGCTATTGTGTCATATGTTGTAACTTATTTATGAATTATTATTGATTTACAGAATATTATATTTTTGAATTTTATTAGAGATAAGGGATCCTCATATGATCTATCATGTGTGTCTATATATAATACTAATAACGAAATTAAAATTATATATATATGTTATGTTATATTTATTACACACACACATATCCGTAGTTCATTAGACAATAATATATAGTTAGCCAATTCTTTAATCACTCACTAATACTATTAAGAGGATAGGGGGTTTGTGCAGGGAAAGGTGGAGTAATTTTGGTCACATGACATGTAGGTCCCAAGATGGGTAAGAACCTTGAGGGAGCCCGCTTATAGACTGTTCCACATGCCCTAGCACAATAATTCCACCATCTTCCTTAGGGTTGATGACTATGAGAGAAGTAAGGAATTAGGGCTTAAGTATGTTAACTATCAAATGTATTATGAATTATTGATTTTCTTAATTTAATCTGATCTAAATGCATGGTGAGGTATGTTAATTAGTGGGAATCAACAATTTTGTCATTCCCAAGTGCAAAACAAACCCTAGTTGGAAAATTCAAGGTAAATTAACTAAAGTCCTAGTTGGGGACATCACACTTTAGCCTTGTTAGTGCTCACTTGCATATGAACCTCTTAGAAAAAGAGTTCTTAAGACTTCAAGTGTTCTCTCAAACCATGAGCAGCTTTTACAATTAGGATACAATTATCCACATATAGAAGTAACTTCACCACATATCCTACAAGTTGAATCCCCTACTTAGCAATTTTGCTTAACCATTCTTCAAGTTTATCAATATATAAAGCAAACAAAGAAGGGGATGGAGGACATCCTTGTTCGACTCCAATGTCATTACCAAAGGATTCAAACACACCTTCTTTAGTTTTGATTTTAACTAGAACTTTCTTAGAATGCTTATGCACAACCACTCTAAACTCATTTGGAATCCAAAGTTCCTCCATTTTACTTCAAATTTTGTCCCTTTGCATAGTGTCAAAATCTTTTTTCAAATCCATGAAGCAACAAAAGGCCTCTCCCCCTTGGGTGTCATAAATTTTTTCAACGAGTTTCCTAAGAGTGATGTAGTGTTCAATGATAAGAGTGTCTTGGTCTAAATCCAACCTATCCTTTTGCACATTTTTCCCTCTTCTTTTGCCCAAATGTTGATTTTTTAATCTATCACGCTCCCAAAAAGCTTACCAATAAGAGGATTCATCATAATCATAAGTTAATTAAATGTGTTATTGAGCTCTCCACTTTTGTGAAGGGGGACAACCACACCAGTAGTCCACTCCATCAAAAACCACTTTGACTAATGGGGATAGGGTACATCCTTGTTTGACTCCAATGTCATTACCAAAGCAATCATATGTACCTTCTCTAGTTCTAATTTTAGCTCTAACCTACTCATAAAGCTTAGGCACAACCACTCTAAACTTATTTGGAATCCCAAGTTCCTCCCTTCTTCTCCAAAGTTTGTGCCTAGCCATAGTATCAAAATCGTTTTTCAAATCAATGAAGTAATAGAAGGCCTCACCTCCTTGGGTGTTACATTTTTTTTCAATGAGGTTCCTAAGAGCGATGCAATGGCCGATGGTAGAGTGCCTTGGTCTATATCCAACCTATACTTTTGCTCTCTTTTTTTCTTCTTTTTTGCCCAACTAGTGACTTTTGCATTCTATCATACTCACAAAAAGCTTACCAAAAAGAAGATTGATCATAAAAATACAATAATTAAATGGGTTATTGAGATCTCCACTTTTGTGAAAGGGTATGACCACATTAGTAGTTGACTTCGTCAAAAAACTGCTTTAAGTGATGCTATTAAATTTTTTGATTTGGGGAGCATGAGTTTAGCTCCCCACTTTAAAATTCAACTTCTGACCCATCAATGTCTCGAGGGTTACCACTTGCCAGGTTCTTTATACTTTGTTTGATATCTTCCATTAGTGTCCATGGGTATTTTACAATGGTAGCAAGGGGTGAAGTGTAATGATATGAGTGTATTTAACAATTTTTTTAATCTTTTGTTTTAAATTTGGTAGTCATTGAAATATCAAATAATAATATTTAATAATAAATATAATATGTTCAAAATAGTTTCAAATTGATATCTCTTGATTTTAAATTATATATATATA
>MU228335.1:742085-759224 GCA_018584345.1 Thuja plicata
TTGTATCACACTCTGTGATCCATCATCAGGATGAAAAGAGAAAGCATAAGGAGAAAATCCGAAATGTTGATGAAAAAATACTCACACAATCGAATCCAGAAGCAACATTCAAATTATACTCATGGATTTTTCTCCTTATGCTTTCTCTTTCATCCTGATGATGGATCACAGAGTGTGATCTGAAATGTTGATGAAAAAATACTCACAATCTAATCTAGAAGCAACATTCAAATTATACTCATGGATTGTGGAAATCTACTCACTATTCAAGAAGTGCTTGTTAATTAAAATAATAAACTTTCGGTCTTCATCACTATATTTCACAATATATATATTTTTACACACATGTAACATGGATTTTAGAGTCTTCTTTGATTGCATTTTCTTATTATTCCATATCTGAGACAATTTTACATGTTATCGTAATAACAAATACATATTGAATAGTCTTAATTGTAATGCATTGAAACCATTCACTTATGTATACTTCATCTTATTGGGCTTCAATTCATATGGCTTGAATAGTCTTATTTGTCACATTTAATTAGTTTTAAATAGTTCAAGATGTGCATTTGAGACTAATCGAAACCTCTCTTCACTCTCCATGAATGAGTTTGAATTAGATGAGCTTATTAACTCTAATTTTACATCTTCTTGAATCACTTTTAAATTATTGATTCAATTAAATTTCCTAACTAAGTTAATTAAAGTTGAAATATATAAATTGAATTACCTCCAATTACATATACATATAACTAATTCAATTATTGAATGTGCAATGGCAATTGATCAAAACTAATTAACACTACTAATAATGAAATTGAATCTGTTGGTCTCATACATCTCCAACTCTGAGTGCCATAAAACCAATTGCTCATATATCACATACATGGTTGGAGCTAACTGGAGTTCCATTGGATCTAGCTTGCACAACTTAAATAAAATTAGATTAGTAGGGCCCAATTAACCCTAATTCCATAGTTGACTAAATTATATGGTATCGATTGAGGGTCTGCTCATAGCGTGTTGGTTAAGTGGTGGTAGTGTTACAACCACCAAGGTTCAAACCCCGCTAAACCATTGTGACTGCATGAGTGTATTTGCGAGTTTGAGCCTTAGCTTTGATAATTGAAAATGGAGTCCCCATTTAAAACTCACCGTTCACTCTGCCCCACTTTGATTAATTTAAATTATTTGGTTACAGTAAGCGTTACATGTAATTGATTTGATTCTATAAATTTGCATATCCGTAGTTCTATAAAAAACTTTAAAATTGTCTAATATTATAAGAGATTGTTTTCTTCGATTTACTTTTTTGGGAAATTAGCTATGTTGCATGGGTACACGTACCCATACCCCTGGTACGCGTACCAAGTACGGGTACACGTACCCAAGTACCAGGTACTTAGTGGAGAGCATCATAGCTAAGGACCTTGATTAAGATTTTGGATTTTTGTTTCAGTTTTTTGTTTGCGTATCAATTTGTTGTTTATCAAGCTTAATTCAGTATGTAATTAGTTTGAAACTTTGATACAATACTCTTAACAATAAACTTTATCATTGTTCAAGCCAAAAGTTTAACATTTGCAATATGTCATTATATGATTTATGATCTTCTTGTTCATGTTTAAAGTTTGCCTTCTCTATTATGCATCTAAACATTTAGAATATATTATTATTACAAACACATTGCAAATCTGAAACTGAAAACAATACATTACATCAGCAAACTTTATCACTGCTCTTGTTTTGAAAACTCATTGTCATGACTCATATTTTCAGATTTTCTATAAAATATTAAATTATATGAAAAAAAAGTTTTGATGTATCCAAATACCCACATCCCCTATTTTAAAAAATAGCCATACCGGTATCCAAAGTACCCCCGTCCCCGTGCAACCTTGGAAATTAGTAAAACTGTTTTTCTGGTGAGATCACCAAAACAAAGTATGTGGCGATCTTATAATTCTTCTCCTCATTCCTCCATTGCATATTCTGCCACATGTGAACTTGGTCTAAAATGTTACTTCATTTACATTAATTTACTAGTGTCGATTTATTCGCCAACAAAGATGCATTCGTGGTGATATCTGTAGCATTCAAAATACCCAGTTAAACTGGGTGTTTTGTTTTTCAATCAAACACGGGATTTTCAAAAGCTCCTGAGATGAATTTCATGGACTGTGAAAACTTGATGTTTATTTTCTTTGTAAAGTTCATTGAAAAAGAAAAAATCTCGATGGCTTTTGTTGTAGGTTTGATCCAAATATTATGTTACACTTGGATAAAGTAAAATTGCAGCAGAATATTTAACAAATCTCACAAGTATGAATTTTCAAAATACGGTTGTGAAAAAGGGAAGTATTCTGATTTCTCAAACTGAAAAGTAAGGATATAAATATTCTTGACGTGGAATGATAAGAAAGCACTATCCTTATTCTTAGTTAACCAATGGAAGCGCCTTTCCTACCCAAGAAAAGAGATGGCCGCACTTTATTGCCCATCTGCGAGATAATGAATAATTTGATACTTGAACTTTCCTTCGGAATATGATTCTTCAGTTATCTGAATGCCAGGAAATGATCACCAAGCCCATCCTTGTGAAGTTCTATTAAAAGAGAACTCCAGTTGCATGGCATTAGAATCGCAGCAGAATCTATGCTAATTCTCATTATAAGTTTGAATCTTCAAGATACATTTTTGAAACAAAGGAAGTACTCTGCTTGCCAAATAATAAGGAAAACATAATGCTTATATACTAATAAGAAGACATTACTGTGCTTATTTGTAATTAACAAATGGGCATGCCCTGCTACCCAGCAAAAGAGATAAAAGAGCACTTTACAGTTTAGTGCCCATTTGTAAAAAAAGGCTTGATGAATGCTTTAATTTCTCTGCTTTTCCTTTAGAGTTCAATTCAGCAAAGTAGCCAAATACACTTAGCCATCAGTAGGTTCATCCACATGAGGCATGCAATGCTGTGCTTGGAGCACAAGAAGCATAGTTTCCAAATAGCTTGTTGTACACAGATACCTATAAGCCCTTGCAAATATGAACATCCTTATATTGTTCAATTTTCGTACATGCAATGGAGCAAGTTGAATACATGCAGCATATATCAGGTTGCAATTACAGATATTGCCAGCGTAAAGAAGAGAGATAATACATAATAAAATACACCTTTCTTAGTTAGATCAACACAGTATGAGGCGCCTAATGGAAATACATGGATAGTGCAAAACTAGGGCTTATTGAGCTTCAGATTTTCAAAATACCTGAGGAATGTAATTCCAAGTTGGTGTTGATAATCTCATGCACCACTCCCTCCAACTTACTATGAAACTTGTACCTTAGCTTCTACATTGAGTAGCCCCTCGTAGATTTTAGGTTTGCTTGGGAAATGCTCTGCCTTCAAAATACCTGAGTGACAGAGGAACGCAAAATTGGATGTAGTTCCAAATTGATATTCATAATCCCATGCACCATTCTCCCTCCAACTTGCTATGACACTTGTGTGTCTTACCTTCTGCATTGAGTAGCCCCTCGTAGATTTTATGATTGCCTGTGCTCTGCTTTCAAAATACTGGTGTTGCTTTGAAATGGACATAATCTTTTCAAGTAGAAACTTCCTTGATAAATTGAACAATTGGGGATGGTCTATTTGTGCCCCCCAAAATGAATAATAATCAATAGTAGGCTATCCAAAGTATCACCTAAAATGTCATCAATGCCTTAACAGGTTTGAATTTTTCAAATAAAGAATAATGAAGGCTAAATCTAAACCTTCAGAAGACTTTCCAATACAGACTATACAGAACAATATAATCTAACTCAAAGAATTGAATAACATCTAAATAAAAGAATGAGATGGATTTTTTCCCTCAATCTTCGTTGTCTTCGGTAAATACACGATTATGACAAGTAGAATCACAAGGGTAAGGGCAATCAATTTCCTTGACAAGTTGTCGATCGAAGAACCAGTCCGCCACTGACATTGCAATGGTCTGTTTCATGGTCAAGAGAAAGTTAAATACCTTGCAAAGTGGCCTTGTTTATGTATATGTAAATGTAAATCTAACTGCATGGTATCTCTGCACCGAGTTGTATGGGAAGCTTTCAATTCTAAACCCTCAAAAACAACTAATTTTAGTAGATAACATAGTACATAGCATCTGATCCACCTTTGAATTTAATCGTGGAGAGTTTGGGGAGTGCCACAAATCCTGCATCTCAGTCTGGCAATGTGCATAGCAGGAGTTGATAAACATGCCTCTGTTTGTGGAGTTCTCAGCTAAGTTGAATGATCTAAGCATTTCATCCCTATAACCTGTGAAGGAAACATTGGTATGATTATTGAGCAAACATGGTACATATGTTCAAACTTCACTCATTCTAATGGTATTTCCACAGTTCTCTGCAAAATAAAACTTTTATCCACTTCATTCAAGTGCAAATTTAGTCATTTCAAAGAATGTTCGAGAAAATGCCTCTTCTTGTAGAGTTGTCAGTTATGTTTAATGCGCTAAGCATTTCCTTCCTATAACCTGTCATGCAAAAGTGGTGAGATTAGAAAACAAATACAAATATTATACGGGTGTTCAGATTTCATTTATTCTAATAGTATTTTCCAGTTTTGCACCTAACAAAAATCTTATCAACTTCATATTCAAGTACAAATGAACTCATCACATAGAATTCTGCAGAAAAATGAGAGGATCGAGTGTTAGAAAATTAACCTTGCATTACTTCCAATTGATCTGATTTACAATTATTTATGTCTAACTTGCACATTTGCCATAGATGGAAAGGATCGGCTTCACTTGGTGCCAAAATGTTTTTAGTCTACAGGAAAAAAAATCATACCACAAATATATGTCTGAATTCTATAGAGAAAAGAAGCGAAAGTTTACAAAAGGTACTATGTCTATGACAGAGTAGATCACATAAATTACCTGCCATGAATCATACGCTGCATTTAGAACAAAAAGTGGAGTTTCTATGTATGGCAATAGATATTGTGGAAAGAAGCACTGCCATGTCATTCCATCATCGTATAGTTAGTAATAATGCAAAAGAACAGTACATATAATTATTCAACGAATAAGGTATACTGGAATAATTTTAATCACAACGAGAATCTTGAAGAATTTGCAGAAGCTTAAAACTTCATTACTGATATCAGGTCAAAATCAAGAAATTTTACCAACTCCTACCTTGCTTGGATTCACTGTTGATGTACAGTTACGGGGTAAGTTTATGACAGAACCCTGTGATATAGAAGTCAAATTCAACAAGAAAGACTGCGATTTCAAAATGATAGCAAAAGAAAACCAGCCATGAAAGCATATAGATAGAATAAATCTAAATAACTTTGCTGGATTATACTCTTAAATGTCAACAAGTATTATGTCCAACACACCAACATACTTTGATCAGCTGATACCTTCAATTTTAAAGCATAATCTTAGAAGAGGATGGAAGCAAATACCTGCAATTTAATTATCTCATTAAAATAAGATCTTATGAAGTATTCCCCAGAAATGTCCTGCCTGATCCATGTCCAAAGAAACAATGGATGTATATAAAAATTAATTACTACCATACAGATATCAGTCAACCAGAAAATACAGATAGATTGACTTTTGAGTACTCTCTACCATCTAAATACGAAATATATCGAAATGATAATGGAACTCTAAACAGAGACCAGATTAAGATGTGAATAACATGAAGAAAAAAATGTATTTAGGACATACACATCAATGAAAAAACCAGCATCTCCCAAACACTTAACAGTGGCACTCTTTGGCAGAAGCTCCCGAAAATTATCACAGTGAAGAAATGAAGTTAAACCTCCCGCTGAACAACCAGAAAGTAGAGCCTACATGATAAGTGTTACCAAATATTATAATCAGTATAAGTAAAAATTTATCATAAGATAACTGTGAATATATAGCGAAGTAAAACTGAGTCACTTGTACACCTTATAACAAGATACAACCCATCACAACTTTGTCACTTAATAAAAATTATAATGATTGGAAGTTGCAATAGATCCCTACAGATACAGAGAATATGCCTGCTATTGCTCATAAATAATACCAAAGTTACAAATTTCAATCTTTACGGGTTGTGCTTCTGACCTTGCAAGTAGCAATGGTAATCCAAACTTGATAGTTTATATTATTAATTTATTTTGACTGTTCAGTGCATACAAAAATAAATTAACATACATAAAGAAAAAGAGTACCTGTTTAGCTTTATTCATCCCTTTCAACAACAGATCTTCCATAACAGCTTGCCAAATCCTTTGGCCTCTATAATAGAGTTTGTAGATCTGGTAGATTGAGGGCAAATTAAGCTTTGGACCTTCAACTTCTACACCAATTCAGGAAATCTCGTAGAGATTATAACTAGAAAGAACAGAGTTTATAAATCATAATAGCAATTGTGTTTAGAAAAAGATTCTTTTGTAAAATTTCAGGGCATGTCTTTCAATTACGAGATTCTAAGTCAGAAACTACTAATTTGTTATACCCGTACCTGATTTACCTCCTCCACGTCTCCAGTAAATGATGCCCCATCACAGTAGCGAATCTTGACCCGGTTCCAATTATAGAAGTCTGTTGGACAAAGTCCAGACAGGGCAAATAACTAGATTAGTATTACATTTTTAATGGAAGGTCTAGGGCATTCGTAACAAAGATAATGCATTCAAATTGGCTTTGAATGGGAACAAATAAGTAAATTTTTTAATGAAGTCACAGCGTTGTAGATAGTCACATGACAAAGCTACAGCTATTTCACTGTTATCATAAAAGTATTCTAAACTTCATGTGAACACTGATTATGTTGACACATGGTCTCTAGGATGGATATTTTGAATATAAAACAAGGAAAACACTACCTGGATTTTGTGATTGATTGTCACTTAAAATGCCTGAAAATGCTAACTTTCCTCCCATGTAAACAGATGAACCCAGGCGAGTGTGAGCACGTTTAGAGCATGCTGTTATATTGTGACACCATCCTCCACCCTGCAAATAAGTTTGACAAAAATGAAACTTAACCACAAATACTACATACCTCTATAATATAACCTATTATTGTGATTATCTAAAACTGGACATAAAGAAAGTATCTGAGGAAGAATGTGAAAGTCTCTTTATTTGATTTTGTTAATTACAAGATGTTTGCAAAAGCACTACGTCTATGGTTGAAGATGAGTGTTTTTCAACCACTTGCATCCATACAGTGATATATGATTAGAAATCTTTTGATTTATGCATACCAGCTAGACTCAGAGAAGTTAATAAAATACTTCACAAGGAGAAAAGACCTGCCTCCATGTGAATAAGCCAGCTATTTACTCCAGATCCGAATCCCCGGTGTAAATTATAAGCAGGTGGACTTCCATCTAAACAAACTGCAACAAAGACGATAAATAATGTCTGTGATTCACCATAAACAATTCTTAATTTAAATTGAAAAGAAAGAACATTATTCTTTAATGAAATGCAGATCTCATTTTCCCAAGATTGTCCAAAGCCACAATAAAGGGTGAATATGGAGGTGATCAGGAAAAGGTGAATGTGAGTTTTATTAGCGACCCATTTAACAAGGCAGGTGTACAAGATCAAAATATTTTCAATTCATTGTGCTTTCAATAACTGCAGTACGGTACTGTAGGTAAACCTATCAAAGGAACAAGTCTTAACTTAATGCCATGGTATTTCCACAAGTTAGTAATTCAAGACTTGTATCTGGATACAACTGTTTTCTAACTTTTCCTTCCAACATTTTGAGTTCACCTTCTAAACACCTCTTCAATGATATCCAGGCCTTAAATTATGTGTGAAACTGTATGCAGAGTATGTGAGAAGGTGCAATCTCTAGTGCAGATAATTTAAGTTTGAATCTTGTCTTCTTTTCCTTCTTTTATAGAATAGAAGATGCCTTGTGCTTTATATTCTAATCCACAGTTAAATTAGTTAATTCATTATTTAATTTCAATGCTTTATTCTGTTTACTTGAAGTTTTAGTTGAGAAAGGGTAGATGGAAGTCTAATGCATTTAGCATCATAATTTTGAACGTTCAAATAAAAGACATTTCCAAAATTTTGTTTGTTTGAATTGCATTTTTTATCATTACGGACATTCTTAACAAGCTCCATGAAAGGACACAAAGAACTTTCTTACAATCATTGCCATACAAGAACTTTCTTACTTAAACTCAAGAACTCATATTGATGCAGCCACAGATGGAGGGACCTCAAAGAATTTAGTCCGAACCATGCAGCCCAAGTCACACAGCGGACACCACCAACAAAAACATCAACTATGAACAACAATGAACTGAAAACATGCCAGATCTGATGTTCGCATTATCACAAATTCTTGAAATTACATACAATTGCCCAGCCACATGCCGACTTACATTCTAGGCATACATGTCTGATTACAAACAAAAATCCAGATCCATCCTACATGCTAACCTTCAAGAGGTCATTCTACTAAGGGCTACCTTCCTAAAGAACAATTACAAAAATATATAGACGTTCGCAAGCAACAAGTCAGCCAAGAGAGATCACATTCTCCAAGACGGGAAAATGTAACGTGCAAAATAGGTCAGGACCTAAATCATGAAGAACTCCTCCATAGAGTTGAAATGAAGCACACACCAAAAGGGAGGTTAGCCACGAGCCCACAATCATCGAATGATACGCCACGAAGGTGCGCAAACCAAGAAAATGGTTTGCAAGATCTGGAAGCTCCATCGGGTCGTGAAACATGAAGATTGAAGAACAAATAGGTCCGGGCCAAAATCACAGAGATCTCCACCAAGAAGAAATGGATCGAGGTGCGAACCCAGACGTAGAGCAATCACGACGCCGGGAACATGCCACAAGGTTCGCAAGAGAAACTGAACCAACTCGAAGGAACGCCACAACAAACACAAAAACTGACTAAACAAGAACAAACTGAAAGAAAAAAAAAATTGGGTTTATGCAAGATTGCCAAGAACCAAGGATGCTCCTGCATCACATATATAAATGCTAACAAAAAAGGAATATAAAACATGAGTCCCAGCTCCAAAATGTTTTTACAGTAATTCCTAAGTGCAGTGCATGAGTTTGATCTTTCAATGTCCTCAACCCTGTGTTAGAAACCGAACTTCAAAATTTTCACCAACACAAATGCTCTGAAAATGGTATGTTTTAGATCATATTAAAACCCAATCTGCTCTCTTTTGGCTGTTGTGGGCTCTTTCGAGACATTCTCTACTGATTTGCAAGTTTTGCATGGTAACACAAGTTTCACATTTCTCTTTTCGAGTGCTCATCCTGCTGATGGATCATGGACATGATCCAAAATGTTGATGGAAAAAAATCTAACACAGTCAAATCCAGAAATCATCAATCTAGACAGTGGAAACTTCATGTATTTAACATTAAGCCATATAAAGATTTGTTTCAAAGTGCCCTAAACCATACTCTTGTATTGAAGTGCTTCAACCAAACCCTAGTCCGCATACAAAATTTCCATCACCTCGACTCTTCAGCAAATCAGTGCATATTTGAATTATAAGGCATGACAGAGAAAGTGAAACTAAGTTGAAATTTTGGATTTGTTTGTGTCTAAAGAAATCGGTTGAGCTTAACAAGTGCATGTCTTTGTCTATACTGTTTTCGTTTCTGCTAGTTTGAACTTGTTATCAGTGACCAAAGTGGTCAGAATCTTGAACATGCAAGGAAAGTCTCAAAGGAGTGTGAACTGGGATCGGTCATGACCAAGGGTATTGCCTGGACTTGAAATGGATGTGGATGTCCCTAGCATTGAAGTTCCCTTTGATTAGTAACCAAATCTGTCCTGGTGTACACAGCTATATTAAGTGTACTGGGGCAGAGAGTCGGACACAGAGCAATAGGAATGCAAAATTTTTGGGATTGACACTCTGAAAGAAGCAGGCTAACCTTTAATGCATGTTTTCAATAGATGTGTAAAGTGGAGATACATATACAATGAGCTAGTGTTGTACCAGAATCTGTGACCTTCCATTTTAGTATTATTGGGTTTTCTACTATTATATATGGACCAACTGAGTCTATGACCTTCCATTCTAGTATTACTGGGTGCTCCACTATTGAACCACTGGTCCTCTTTGTGACGGAGGTTTTTAGTAGGCTCTTTATTACAGTTTTAATGAGGTTCATTTTCTCGAACAGCCCCCCTTGCTCCTAGCCTGGCTCTGATACCATGTTATTTTTCAAAGATTAGCTTCAACTTGAAACTCAGGCATACTTGGGTGCTCTGCTTTTGAGCTGCTGGCCATCTTTAATACAGGGCGTTTTGCAAGTCACGTCTGGCTCATTTTCTTCAACAGAACTACAAGTGAATGGTATCTTTGGTGGGATTAGTTATCGGGAGGGATAGCAATGTTAGGGTCACTTCAAGTAAAACAGAAAAAAGTGATTGATAATGATGAGATCTACAAAAATTGAATTGCCTTCACAAGTGCATGCGTCTAATATACCGATTCCATTGGTTATATGGATAATACAATGATTATTATGCAAATTACAGATTCTCGTGAACAGGAAACGTGAAACAATAGCTTTAGTAATGACAGTTATGTCTAGCACATGATAGCCACATAGGGAGTGTGAATACATGTTGATGTGATACGGAAACAGGGATCAAAGTGATAGTTCTCTCTCAACACATCATCCTTCTTTTGAAGGTCTATTCATTTGAAATGTGAGCAAAACAATATACAGAAACCACAATCGCCCCAGCATTCTAGTGACCACATTTTATAGTTATTGCATATTATAGCATATTGATCTATATACAGGTAATTCAAATAGATTCAGAGATCAATGAAAGACGAGCAGATTGCAGTTCTTAAACCACTTAAAGCTTTTTTAAAGTTGAACTAACCCATATATAAGCATATTTTTATAAACATACAATAAATACTCACCAGCTCCTTTAGTAACTGCATCCTGCACGACAGTCAGGCCTACAAACAGGTCAACTGGCGAAGAAACGGTAGATTTCTTACTGTGGCTTCTTGTCAGATTCACTGCATCCGCTGTCAAAGCTATCATTATGAATCCCATTGAAAGATATTCATACCTTATGCATCCCAACTTTCCTTTGCCCGCCATTGTCAGAGGCACCAGTATCTACCTCTGGCCAAAGCCAATTGACACGTAGCAAAAAATAGCAATAACAAAAGCAGCAGCTTGTATCCAATCAAAAGCTGAATGCCAAAAGAATTGCCTCTGGAAGCAAATGAGGTGAACCCAACTGCATGAGTTCCAACACAAGTCTCACTGAGGCCACTGTTCACAGTTAAAAGCCAAGTACATTGTTTTCATAAGACCTGTGGAAACAAACCCATTTATAATAAAAGCATGAATGATTGATTCCCCCTGTTCTCTCCAGCTCTCGTACAGCCAGAAAACCAAAATCAATGCAAGCCTCACCCGTCAATTCTATCAGTAGTCTTGTCTTCATCCCGAACGAAATGCCAAATCTGGTTTTGATGTCTGATGTTGCTTACACAAAAATTAATGTGTTTAATCTTGACTTAGGCATAACTTGTTTGACAGTTAAACACCAAACACATATGTCTTTCACATTAGTACAATATATTTATTCCACCTCAGCTGTACGACATGTCAGAGAGCTTTTCGCTTTGGAATAAATAAACAAATGATTGCCATTCTTTTCTTGACAATGTTCTCCTCCACTTTCTCAAGGGCATAACTTCTCGACTTAGTATCTCATAAATGAGAGTCCCTGACGTGTTAAGTTAAAATTGCCCTAAATTATAAACCCCGAGAAAACAGTTTTAAGCTCACCCAACTTCTAATACTGTAAAAAATACACGGAGCATCCATTCACAAGATCTAATTCTGTAATGAATTGACCATTGCAATTGTCGTAATGCATCTCTACCCAGTTTTGCAAAATCGTATGGCTGTAGTTAAGGTGCATTTTTGTTGTACATTTTGACTTGGGGAAGTGGGACATGAATAAATTTTGTTTTGTTTTGTTGAGGTGCAGGTACAGAATGCATGTGTTAGGAGGCCTGTCACTTGTCTCTCATCAATTAAGGAGGTTGTGGGGTTGCATACAGTTCTACATCTACCTCATGACTGCGTATTTGTTTGTTTTTCTGTTATAAAAGTATAGACTACATTCATTCACTCCCCTAGAATGACAGTGGAAAAAATAGGAATAGATGCCAATTGAGAAAGTTTGATAAGATGTTCGCCTACAAAAGAAAATGAAAACATGGAATTTAACAACTCTGTCCTCACCAATCAGATCTTTAGTAGAGGTGGTTGTTAAACTGAATTCTCCTTTGTTTACTTTCTTCCCACAATTCATGCCTTTGTAGTGGCCTAAATATGTCAAGCTCTTGCTCCATATATATTACATGTCATGATGGCGACAATGATGATAAGGGGACCTTTGGAATTAAGCAGAATGTTCAATGATGGAAATGACTATTACCGGTAATATACGCTCAACTAGAATGTAAGACTATGTGGGTATATTAAAGGTTTTTAATTTTACTGAAGGGTTCTTTTAAATTGCTTTGAAATAAAAATATAGGTTATTTTGTTTTATATCAAAGCTTTTATTTGTAATAATTTAATACTTCATAATCAAGTTTACCCAAGCAAAGTGGTGTCGGAGGTGGCCCCACCATTAGAGTTATTAGATCATTGGGGTAATGCCCTATGCATTGCAGCTTGAGTTTTTATGAGTAGTTTTGTTTCCTGCGGTCGATCTCTATTCTGCAGCTGTAGGCGTGGCTGGAGCCATTTAGCTCAACATTCATAGTTCCCCAAATCTCACGCACCTCTCTGCCATTCTAGAAGCTTGAGTGGTTAGACTCGGCATCGTTCTACTTCACATTAGCTAGGAGGTTCTACATCTGGGTGGCCCCAAAGTGGAGTGGGATCGACTACTCATGGTGGCAGTGATTGGTTGTTGGTTGGTCCTGGTGGTTGGCTAGGTTCATCAAAGTGGCTCCCTCAGATGGCTCTGGCGATAAAGACAAGGAGGGGGAAGTTAAAATAGACGAGGGGTGGTATGTGCTTGTTGTCACCACAGACTCTGTTGATGTATGGGTAAGTTGGAAGATTGGGACCTCCCTTCACCTCCCATCATGTTGCTCTCGCTGCTTATCAACTTTACTGTTATTTCTATTATTTGGCTCTTCAGGCTCTACTCGTGTGACTCTGAGGAGTGACGTTGTGTTCTTCTACCTTTCTTTGTGGCTATGTGTAAATAATTTTAATTTAATAGTAAATGCACATGTATTTATAAATATAAATATATAGGTTTTTTTAATTGATTTATATATTGTAATTTAGATTTTTAAAATATGGTTATTAGGTTATTCTTATTTATTTTTGGAGATATCTAATGTCAAGTTAATAGGGTTGTTTGATACTAGGTAGGCAATGGTCAACTATTTTGATATAAAAAGGGCAAGATTTTGGCCATATCCCCAAAGATGGTCAGAAGAATTTACCAAGAATTGCACAAAGTTCTAGAAAAGGCATTGCATTAACTACACCTATGGTTAGGCCTTAAAGAGAGAGTTGTTGTTCCAGTTCCTACTATTAAGGTTGAGGTGATAAAGTCTAATGATAATATTTCTGAAGTCAAATCCTCCATTTGATTTCTTTAAGGTGGACAGAGCTAGTGAGAGTAGAATCAACTAATGGTAAAAGATTTGGCATTATTTGGTCGCGCTAATTGACCCCTAGGACAACAAGCTATATTATAAATTCTTCATTTTGATAATATATTTTTAATTATATATAATACTTTGTTTTAAAAAAATCTACTTATAATTTGAAGCTAAATAAAGACCAATGAAATCAATCACCATATTCTTTTAAATAGACATTCATTTATAAAATTAAAACATATTTCTATTCTTATTCTTTTCAAAGTATAGTTCATCGATTTAACCACAAAGCCCACTACATATAAAATCAAAAATATGCTATAATTATCCTTGTGACCTACTTACATTTAGAGAACAATACCCAATTCCACATTAGTATCTCATCTACCTAATTGAAACAAAAACAAACAATAAACAATTTGTTAATTTATAATGATGCCATGAATTTTGGTATAAGACGATGATAGTCATGATAGTTTATGATATTAGACTCATTGCTAACTATTTAAGTTCTGTTGAGAGGTGAATGTTATTGATCTTATTTGTATTATTACTGTCAAATTTATTTACAAAAAGTTAAATTACCAAGTGTAAGGGATTAAAGTGTCTAATTTTTATTTTTACTTTTATTTTTCAAAATTTAGATTGGCTTTAGATACGCTATTAATTATATATTTTAATACTTAAATTGATATATTTTAATATGTTCAAGTTAATCCTAATCTAGAGTCTAGAATCTGTCAACCAATCATCATTTTCTAGTCCCAAACAATCTAGACCAACTCTCTTTGCAGTCATTCTTGTACCTTGGACTAGACCATGAACATGAGTATGTCCCCTAGCTAGGGAATACACTCATGGTCTGATCCTTCTATCCATATTCAAACTTCCCAATTTGCTAAGCTTACCTTTTCAAAAATATATGATTGAATCCATTTAGCTTGAATAACAAAACACTTCAATTTTGGGCACTTAGAACCTTGTACTTATGATAATCTTCAGTCATTAGATTTCATAGGATCGTCTTAGTAAATCTCATTTATATCACATCAAATAGAGACTCATAGCTTGTGTCAATTGATTATGCACGTAGATTTATCATTTAGGCTCTTCACATATTTATTTGGCATAGCATCTGGAAATTTGTTAATTAATAATTAGTACAGGCTAGAACTATCAAGGAAGCTCTAAATATTCTTTATGCATATAGATGATTCTTTGAGGTGTTTCTCAACACCACTCGATTTTAAAACATTCATTCTTGTATGTACACTAGCATCATAAAGTAGAGGAACACAATACTCATACAAATGGGAGAAAAATGTCCTAGTATCGAAACACAATTGTAACTTAGTTTAGAAGCATTCTAGCAGTTCTAAGTACATTTGTGAAAGGAAAAAGAAAAATAATAATCCAATATTAGATTTAAGATATTGAACTTATTACATTTTGAAATTTGGTCATTCTTCATCACCTACTTAAAATTATAGAAAAACAAAATAAAATATTTTAAACTTTTCATTCCATTATAATCTTAACTCATAACTCATGTGTATTTAAATTTAATTTTTTTATTTAATTTTTAAAAATCTTATATATCAATATTTATTTAAATAACCTAATTCAATAAACAACTTTGTTTCAAATGAAATAATAATCAAACTTCTTTATTACTTTTATCGGGGGAGAGGACCTGATAGTGGTGTACCCTAATTTTACTAGTTCATATGACAACATATGTATGACATTGACAATAAAAAAAAAATCATTGAGTAGCCAAATATGTAAAAAAAAAATTAAATCTTTTATTTTACCATAATATTGACCCATCAAACTTAAATTATCACTATATTTTTTGTTGAGGTGTCATAGTGCACCTAGAAAAAGGTTCAACTAACAATTGCATATTAGGAACTAATAGGTTTGTATTAAGGCATTGGTTTGCCAATATGACATCATATGATTTATTACTTTTTGGATCTAATGGACATATTTTATGATATCATTAGTATTGGGTATTCAACAATTTTTTTATTTATTTTCATTGGAAGAATACATTCAAATTTACATGGAACATATCAAATTACAAAATATAAATAACAAACAAGTTGATGGGTATTCAACAATTGAATCATCTATAATAATTCATAATACTATATTATTTAAAATTTTGAGATTTAAATGTACAAGTACTATGACAACTATTATTATGATTCAATTATTGGGCTACCTCCCTTGTTTTCTTTTTACTTTCAAATTGTAAAATGATAAGAGTAAAAATGCAAGATGGACTCAAAATGTAAATCGTGACTAATATGGTTTATTTTTCATATACAAACTATAAATTCATCTTTTAAGCTTACACACATGATTGTAAAGGAATAAATCCTTCTTTACATATAGCTACTTACCCGCATAAATATGGAGAGGGCCCAATAATTAAGCATGTACCCGTAGTTGTGATAGTACTTGTATTTTTAAAGCCTAATATTTCGAATAGTATAGTACTATTGGTTGTGCAAGAGGACTCAATAGTTGAACATCCAATATTAATAATTGAATAAATTGTATCCATTAGATCTAAAAAGAAATAAATTATGTGGTGCCACATTGGTGCAAAAATCAAACAACTTATTGCACACTTTTTTTAAGTCTTTTATGGTACTTTAACAAAAAGTATGCTAATGACATAATTTGATGAGTCATAATGATGTAACAAAATATTTATTAATCAATAATTTAAAAAAAATATATAAGATTTAAAACTTTCACCTAATTGATTACTCAATGATGTATATTTTTAGTTTCAACATTGTACATACATTGTCATATGAACTAGCAATATTAGGGTGCACCACTATCAAGGACTCTCCCCCTAGTCTAGGTATGAAAGAGATCAAATTTTTAACACATACTTAATTCAATTGTTAAAAGAATTTATTCATATGTATTTTAGAGCTAAAAAGTGTATATACGATAAATTTATTTTATTATTTTAAATAGATAAGCATGACAAGGGCTTGAACCCATTACAAATTAGCCATCAAGGAAAATAAAGTGAATCTCACAAGGTGCAAGATCGGAAAAAAATAACAAACCATGAACTAGGAAGCTTTTGACCAAAGAAAGGAACCGATAGGAAATAAGGGTCCCAACCCTATACTGAAGATTTCCCTTTTATAACACACAAAAAGAAAGAGGAAAAGAAGAAGAGTCTTTCCTTCTCCTGGGGATAACAGTCCATGCAATACTATCCTCTTGGACTTCATTACAATGGGAAACAAGAAGTGACTCCTGTTAGAGTAATAGTCTATCGGGGTTACTAATTTAAATCATTATGATCTAATTAGTAACTTCCCTATTCACTCTAGTTTGCTTAAGCTAACCTTAGGTAGTTTCTATTTCTGTTAGTTTCCCTT
>MU228335.1:768379-803137 GCA_018584345.1 Thuja plicata
GATAATCTTCCATCTGCATTTTCCACAACTGAAAATTCTGGCCATTGAATTTTTCAATCTTGAATTTGGAATCCTCCATTGCTCCCACTCAAATCTGAAAGTCCTGTCAATCTACAGCAACAAACCTCGCTCTGATACCAATTGTTAGGATTTGACAGAACCGGAACAATATAAGAATAAACAGTTATACGTAGAAACAATAGAAGAAAGAAACTAAACACAGATAACACACAGATTTAACGTGGATCACCCAAAACCTGGGCTACATCCACCTACACAGTTGTCCAACCTTTCTTATTATCTAGCAAAAATGTACACAACCTTACAATGCATTATACATCTCAAACGCTTATAACATACGTTTTAGGGCAACCTCTAAAATCTACCATTTTAGGGTTTTACAATGTCGGTCTTCTTTTTCCCGAAAAAGAAAATCTCTTTGCCGAAAAAGAAAATCTCTTTCCCGAAAAAGCACCAAAAAATTTTGGCCCTTCGGGCCGGCCTCTGGTTTGGGGCTACCGCCCCTCACCTCCGACAACTACCAGACATGTGGCCACAATATCAACACCTACTACATGATCAGTCACCACAATATCAACAAACTTTTCAAGGGAATTTTTTGGAAGCAAAAGGCTCACATTGATTGGCTTCAAGAAGCTGATTGGAACATAATTTTTTTTCATAATTCTATGCAAGCTTGTCGAAATAGGAGTTATATTTACTCTTTATTTAACTAAAAAGGAATTCAATTCTCATCTTTGTAGGTGTTGTCTCTTGAGGCTACACAATTCTTCTCTTCTCTCTTTACTAAATATTTATCTCCTGCTAAATATGAGGAGAAGCATGTATTCCCTCTTAATTCATCAATAAGATGAATGAGTCTTTCATTTGTTGGATCTCTATGTCTGAATTGGAAGAGGTATTTTTGGGATGCATAAGGGAAAATCTCCTAGTCTGGATGGGTTTCCTATAGAAATTGTTTAGGATTTTTGGAATATTATTAAATTGGGTTTGTTGGAGGTGGTTCGAGAATCTCAAGGTAGAAAAATAATGCTTTGGGCCTTGAATTCTAATTTTCTTGTCCTTATTCCTAAAAAGGAAGGAGCTAATTAGATGGATTTCTTTGGGCCCGTTGCTCTTTGTAATGTGGTGTACAAAATCATTACTAAATTGATTGCAAAGAAGCTCAAAATTTAACTCTCATCTTTGATCTTAAATGAGCAAGGGAGTTTTTGGTAGGGAGACAAATTTTGGATAGAGTGGTGGTTGCTTACGATAGAGTTAAGTGGCACTTTTTGCACAAAAAAATTATAGTCTTTGGTTTTAGTCAAGAGTGTGCCAGTTGGACGATGAGATGTTTTATCTCTTCATCCTTCTTTGTTGTTTTTGATTTATGTAAAAGCAGGCTTTGAAGGGGCCCTGAAACCCTGAACAAAGAAAGAGCTTAAGATAGAACATTAAGAGTTCCCAAAACACAACAGACCAGCCAGAACAAAAGATCACAGTGACTCTAAGAAACACACAATAGATCACTGTCATAGAATAGACTTTGAAAATAAGTAGACTAGAGAGAAAAACAACATAAATATTATCCCTTAGTCCCCTTCTTATGGGACCGAAGATTCATATCAAAAGAAGGCGAGGATCTTTTGGAATTTTTACATTTTACACCTTAGCAGCCTCGTCCTGCCAGCATAAGGAGTCCAAAACCGAATTCCCAACACATAGTAAGGGTCCAACACACTGCAGAGGCTCAGCCAACAGAGAACCAGAGCCCAAGACAAACCCAGAACCAGAAACTTCCGAAGAGGAAATATTAGTAGGGACAACAGAACTAGCAATAGCTAACACATGCACAGAAAGCCTAGAACCTTCCAACGAAGAAAATTCAGAAGCATACCTCGCAAGGCTAGCAGATTCTAAAACATGCACATTGATAGAAACATCAACACCCAGGATCGATGAACCAACAACACCCTCATGGGAAATAATTGTTCCCTCCACCGTAGGTACAATACCTAAAGAGGAAGAAGCAGGAGAATCTTGTGCCACAACTTGGGAAAAGCTCCGCTGGGAAGAACTTTTCTCAATTGTGTAGTGCTGGGAAGAGACACCTTTCCACCAAGAAACAAAACACCTAGATTTACCAATATCGCACTTATCCGCTACATGGCTAGTTTTGAAGCACCTTCTACACCTGAAGGGAATCCCTTCATATTCCAAAGGCTGAGTCCAACTGCCCGTAGGAGAAACAAGCTTGATCTTGGCAGGCAAACCCTTAGAAGCATCAATATCCACCAAAATATGGGCACAGGTAGAGTGGTAGATGTCTGTAGATTTTGAATCCACCATCGGGAAGTCTCCTAGAGCCTCGCCCACCTCCTCAAGAAAAGGATCCACCAAAATATGGAGAGGAAGGTTAGGAAGCCTAACCCAAATAGGAATCTTATTAAAAGTATCTGAAGAGGGGTTGAAATCCTCGTGCTAAGGCTTTAGCATCAGCACAAAGCGTTCTTCTGTGCTAAAAAATGACCACAAAGGATACGATTTCTATCCTCAACATTATCAAATTTAGCTTTAAAAAAACCCTTCACCATTGGAAAGATATGGATTGTACCAGTTATGATGGTTTCCCAAAATTTGGAAATCCACACATGAATATTTGGGAGGCTTGGCCAAAACCCCCTAATTCTACAGATAGTTGCATGGTCTAAAAGGACAGAAGTACTATGCTCAATATCCCCCACCGATTCCTCACCCAAAGAGAGAGAAATGGAATTAGACACGGGGAATGACTCAAACACCAAACAAGACTTTTTGCCACCCCAACCACATTCTTAAAGGGAGCCTGGGAAGCCTTAGGAAGCAAAGGCCCCACATAAACCTTGGAAGCAAAACCAACAGCCGCCAACGAAGGAGCAAAAACCCTAGCCGCTTCCACTGCAAAACCAACAACCACTAGCGAAGGAGCAGAAACCCTAGCCGCTTCCAATGAAGACACTGCCACCACCGCATCCCCCAATATAATAGGTAAACAGAAGGAGATGTAGGCAGCACCGGGGAGGAAGAAGACCTGGCGTGTTAGGATGCCTTCAACATCGGATGAGGCTCAATGCTCGTGGGAGACACCGTGGCAGAGGAGCACGCGGGAGCTGAGCGCGGAGTAGGAGACACCATTAAAAGATTTGTTTGTTGCTCCATCCTTCTTTGTTGTTATAAATGGTGAGCTTATTAAGCTATTTGGAGCTTTCATGGGTCTTTTCCAGAGGGGCCCTCTCTCTCCCTTTTTTTAATTATGGTTGTGGGCCTAGGAAGATTTATTAAGTCTCGGGTTTCCTAAGGCTTGATTCAGGGTTGGAGCTAAGGTAATGGGGTGCCTAAGCATTCTCGTCTCCAATTTGTGGATGATATTGCTCTTATGGGGGTTTCTTATTTTCATGAAGCCAAATCTTTCAGACGAACACTAGATATTTATTTAGTTGGTTCAGGTCAAAAATTCAATGAGCAAAAATTATCTATTTTTTTTAACACTCTTGAGCCTATTAAAAGAAAGATTTCCAATGTTTTGAGATTTCAAAGTGGTTCTCTTCCCTTGCTCTATGTAGGTACCCCTCAAGCGATAAGAAGGAAACTCGGGCTATAATGGCAAGGTATTCGTCTAACTGTTGGAATGCAAATATTTTGAGGTTTCAAATTGGTTCTCTTCCCTTTCTCTATATGGGTATCACTCTAGCTATTGGAAGGCAACTTAGGATATACTAGCAAGACTTAATGCTAGATAAGTTGTGTCATAAGGTTAAACATTGGGCTCACCTTTGGCTATCAACAACTGTTAGGGTGACTCCTCTTCAATCTATGATCTAGGCTCTTCCTATTTACATGAATTTTGTTTAGGTGGCTCCTTTGTATTTCCTCAAGGAATTTTATGTTCTTTTGCACTAATTCCTTTGGAGTGATAATTTTCATGCTTCTAAGTAGAGCTTAGTTAAGTAGGAGTTTGTGTGTAGGCCAAAGAAAGAGGGGGGCCTTGGTCTTAATTTTGTAATCTTTAATGTGCAATTTCTTGTAGCCAAACTATAGCTAATCATAATCAGGTTTGGGCTTGCATTCTCATGCATAAGTGGTTAAAGGAGTTAACATTTTGGGTGTTCCTCATTGTTGTTTGGACAGAAGGGGCTCTATGATTTGGTACACTTTGAAAATTGAGGCTTGGCTTAGTAATGGTGGGATTTTTTGGATCTACAATAAGGGATCGAAAGATCCTTTTTGGATTGATTCTTGGGATGGTAATCCTCTTATTATTCCCATGTATCTATACCTACAACCCCTTTGTGATATTTTTACTACAATGGGTTTGAATATGGTAGTGAATTATAAGATTGTTCAAAATTTAGGACTTGTTGCTAGTTAGAGATGGAATGATTCATGGGAATGATTGCTAGGTGGGTCAAAGGAGGCTAAAAAAGAGTTGGCTTGGATTCTTGCTTCTCATGAGTGCAAATCCTTGGCGGGACATTATATTCTATCTTGGGGAAAGGTTTGTCTAGTAAGTACTATGTTGTTGTGGGGTACTTGGAGCTTGATAAGCGATTGTTTGGAGGTATAGAGGTACCTTGGTGGAAACTTGTGTGGAACAAATTTTATTGGCCCAAATGCAACTTTTTATATTTTTGGTGGTTCAAAATTGATGTCTTACTTGGGATAATTTGTGCAAGAAAGGATTCTTGGTCACTCTATGTGCATTTTGTGTTGTAATAGTGAGGAGTGTGTTTCCCATATTTTATTTTAGTGCTCTTTCTTCAAATATATTTGGCACTTCTTGTAGGGAATTTGGAGTTAGGCATGGCATGTCTTCTCATTGGTTGAATTTTGAACCCATTGGGGTAAGCCTCCAATTAAGACTTATTTTCTTTAGGCTGCCTAAGTTATTGGACCCACTTTCATTATATGATATATTTCGTTAAGAGGAATCATAGGATTTTTCATGATGCTAAGATGGTTGTTCGTCAATTGTGGTGAAAAATTATTCATTATCTTCGTGAGACTGTCTTGGAAAAGTGTGACTTTCCTAGAGGTGTAGATCCTAGAGATGTTGATATCTGCAATCAATTCAATTTTCCTCTTCAGTGAGATGATCCTATTAGAGTTTGTCATTGATGATTTTTTTGGTGATATGAGAAGGAGAATATTGTGCACAGTTAATACAAGTTTGGACTTTTGATATCAACATGTTGCTCCTTGATGAAAAGTTATTTGTTGACTTCAACATTCTTGGATATGTACAAAGTTTTACCTAAGTTGTTTTTCTTCTAGATAGTATTGTTGGTGATAGGGGGAGTTGTGTTAAGACTTTTTGTTTTGATACCCTTTTTCCTTGATTTCAAAGGAGGAGAATAGTTTTGGGGAAGAATAGATTTGGCATGTTGTCATCAATGAGAAAGGGGGAGATTGTTAGAGTTTGTCATTGATGATTTTGTTGGTGATATGAGAAGGAGAATGTTGTGCATAGTTAATAGAAGTTTTTCATTGATGTCAACATGTCACTCCTTTATGAAAAGTTCTTTGTTGACTTTAGTGCTCTTGGATATGTATAAATTTGTACTTATATTGTGCCTATTTCGGTAACTCTATGTTTTTGTGCTTCGCTTTTTGGTTTGCCTTCTCCGCGGTTACAGATATTCCTTTGTGGTTTTGATAGTATGTTTATAGATACTCGTATTAATAAATTCAAGGTTTCATGTGGTATGATTCCACCATATGAAAATTATAAGGTTGTGAAGTTCTATCTCGCAATTTCTCTACTTCCTTCAGTACATAAAAGCTCTTTAGGATGTCTGCAAATTGTCAAAAAGTTGTAATTTTCCTTGCAATTTTGGGGAAAGGTTAAGGACTGATTGTAGCATGTGTTTTCTAGTTGGCATCAATTTTCACTATACCTATGTTGACTTATCTAAAGGAAATGTGCAAAGGGTTTTCGAGGCTGACTCAATTTGAATGAAATGTGTAAAGCCAACATTGGTTAGAAGATGGTATATCAAAAATGTGGTGGTGAGTGCATATGGTATAAGGAGATCATAAGATGATAGGTGATGTGTGTGCATGCATGTGTAAGTTAAGTAGTGAATATGAGTAGAGTAGAATATCTTATCAGGCAATATTGAATTATTTTATGTCAGTCAGCTTTAATGGAATAGTATTCCATGCATGTCAAAGATGCAAATGTAACAATTCAATCCATGTTGATATTATTTTTCTTTATGGGCAGTAAGTCCTTTGGTAGTGAGCCTTGCAATGAGTATCTTTTGTAATATACTATAACTAGTTATAATATATTGAGAGTTAACCCTCTTCGTGTTTTTCCCACATAGGTTTCCATGTAAAAATTTGGCGTCTCCTTATGTATGTTGTTGTGGATGTTGTTTCTCTTTCATTTTCTTTAGTGGTCACATCTTTTATTTTGATGCATGTAAGTAAAGTGAATATGAATCTGTGAAGTAATAAAGTTGTGATTTTTAGGGAATACTGATTCAACCCCTACTCAGTATTCTGACTATTCAACAGATCCTTCTCTTGGGATGAGAAGTGGTAGTTAGGTCATGAGGAATAAATGCAGACATCCTTTGCAAAAGATAAATTGGGAGGGTCGTTGGATCCCTTCCCCTCAAGGAGTTTTGAAAATTAACACTGATGGTTCTTCTTAGGGGAATCCTGGTCATGTTGGTATTAGCAGAGTAGGGTGTGATAACTCAGGAGATGTTTAGTTTATTTTTTCAATTTATAAGGGTGTTCATACAAATACTTACATGGAGCCTCTTGTCATTTTGTATGTTGTGGAACAAAGTGTTCTTGGCTGGAAAAGGATTATTTGTGAATCTTATAATCAGTTGGTGGTGACTCTTCTCAACGAGTAGCGACTAGATGAAGTCAAGTCACTTAGCTTTGGTTATTAGATAGATCATAAGGTTGTGTAGCTCTTTGGAATATGTTACTTTTGTTCACATTCATAGCGAGTGGAATGGAGTAGCAGATTGTTTGGCCAAATGGGTTTTTGATCAAATCTAGGGTTGGAATATTGTGGATAGGGGAAAACTATCTCCATAATTGTCTCACATGTTGGATTTGTTAGTGGATAAAGACATGGTTTTGTAGTGCTCTTTTCTCTGTTAGCTGGTTGGCCCTTCTTTCTTTGTAACTCTCTATGTGTACTTGTATGATTTTTTACCCCTCTTTTAGTTAAAACTAAGTCAGTATCCTTAAAAAAATACATGAACATGAAATCATGTCCTCAAGTCAAATCAACAAAGTAAAAACAACAACATTGAAATATTACTCTAAAATATACAAATACACACAAAATCATGAGAACATGGTTCCACCAAGAAAAGAGTAACAAGTCATTGGTTTAAGAAAAATATATTAAAAGAATATTGCAATTACCAATAAGAGCAATTCTATTGTTTAGGGTGAGAGAGTGAACATGAGAAAGAGGCGAGGCATTAGTCATCAAGATTATCCCTCTTTATCTAAAAGATCTTTTACCACAATTCTTAAATTTTCAACCAATAAAAATAACGTTTTCCCATCTTCAAAGCCATCTTCTTACTTATTCTAAACAATCCTTACAAATTAACAATTATAAATCCAGCCCAAAGATCCACACAAGAATTTATTGTATGAAGTGAGATCTATCAAGTAACATTAATATATACTAAATTCTTTGTTGATGCCTTTATGAAGGGTTTCGAATATGATAATTAAGTCCAATGTCAATGTTTATTGTAATGGAGAATAAATAATTCCATTTTCCACGGTTTTAATGATGGTAGCATTCAAGTTGAATAAGTGGAAAGGAAAGAGTGCAAGGAAGAAAATAAAGTTTGATAATATGAGTTGAGTGTTCAGGAGACAATGACTCCTTGGAATATTTGATAGAGAAGAAAATGATGCATGGCCATCATTAGCCCAAACCTTTTAATGGCATGCTCCACTCAACTCCATGACATGATATATGTACAAATTTATATATATGGAACTTGGAATTTAGGAATATAAGATATAATTATTTTTTTTAATGATGGATTGTAGAGTATTGATTTAAAATGTTGATGTGGAAAGTCAATTATATAATTATATTTGAAGATAATTTTCATTATATATAAGAAGATTATTATTATTTTCTAAAATTATTTGTTAAAAAAGTATATTATTATTAAAAATATTAGTTTTCTACGATTCGTAGTATTGCATGTTGTTATTTCTAAAAGCGATTGGGTTCTTTTTTCATCATCCTTTCAGTTCACACTCCATGATCCTTCAATTTTGAGTAATTTGATATTGAAGCAAACTAAAATTGATCAAAATGAATTTAGATTTATGTGGAATTTAATGTAATGTTAAATTTGATTATTGAGATGTCATAGAGTAGTGCAACATTAAGAATGAAATCTATAATTGGATAAATGATCAAAGTTTGGAATCCAAGTATCCTAAGATTTCTAGGATCTAGGATTGGATGGTTGTCATTATAATGAATTTGGATTTATGAGGAATTTAATGTAATGCTAAATTTGATTATTGAGATGGCATATAGTAGTGCAACATTGAGAATGAAATCTATAATTGAATTAATTATCAAAGTTTGGAATCCAAGTATCCTAAGATTTTTAGGATCTAGGATTGGATGATTATCGTTATAATGAATTTGGATTTATGTGGAATTTAATGTAATGTTAAAGTTGATTATTGAGATGTCATTGAGTAGTGCAATATTGAGAACGAAACCTATAATTGGATTAATGACCAAAGTTTGGAATCCAAGTATCCAAAGATTTCTAGGATCTAGGATTGGATGGTTGTCATTATTTCTTAGTGGAACAATTACCATCCCATTACCTCCCCAAACCACATTAAATTTTGAAACCTCCAAAATAAAGGATGCTCAAACTACAGATTTTCAACCATTGTTGAAACATAGAGCAACAAAAAACACCTCATACCAAAATGCAGTCTCAAAACAAAAAAACTGGAGATCACACCCTGGTAATTTGGTGCATTCTTCCCTCACCCACACCCCACACAACCCCTCCTCCTAGAAGCAACCTAGTTACCAATCACAGCCACAAAGTCATGGCCAAGCTCTGCAAGAGCCAAAATGGTGTCCAATCCCACCCTCCATTCTTGTCTCCCGCACCTCTCCACCACCTTTTTTTAACCTCTTCCTTACAGTCCAATTGGAGACCTCATGCACAGAACATGGATGCAATGTTTGTGTTTGTTTTGTATTTGTGCTTGGCCAGCATGAAGTCATCACTAAGCAATTGTTGAACCAACAACAATAAGAAAGGATCATCCATGCAAAAACAATCTTCAAACATTCCTCTGAAATCTTCCCTCAAATGGCCATTTGTTGTTGGCAACCTTTAAATTGAAATTTGCCTCGATACCTTCTCGATTCTTCTTCGTCTTTCCTATACCAAATCAATAACAAATTTTTATGCAATCCCATCATAAATCTACACACAACAAATACGTCGAGTGACATGCACAATAAATGAAACTATACCCATAGTATGCAAGCTCTCTATATCATCATTACTTCACCAAAAGCATATCACCACTACCTTGGATAATTTGCCCCTAATCATCTTTCTAATGTAACTACCACCTTGGATAGTGAGTCAGCTAAAACATTCCCTTCCCAGAATATATGGGAGATTTTGAAATTTCTAAAACTTATTATGTTTTTCCGAATAATGGTGATGATTTTATCAATCTCCACACATGTGTGCTTTCCTATTTGCAATTGCATTAATGACAATTTGAGAATCCCCTTCCAAGTTAAGTTGGTCGATATTAATTCGCCTAGCAAAATCAACAAGTAACGTAGTTTGTACCTTCGCCTCATTATTGGTACCATTTTCAAGCTCTTAGAGTCGGTTGCCAATATGTCACCTTTTGAATCTCTAGCAACACATCTTCCCCCTGACAAGTCTGGATTCCCTTTCGAAGCCCCGTCTAAATTGATCTTGACCCATCCTACATCCGGCTTCGTCCATTGCACTTCATCCCTGTGACTAGGAATAAGATCAACCCTAGAGTGTTAGTCGGATGATTTTGTCTAATGCAAAATTTGTCATTTGATATTTGCTTAGAATATTTGCCTAAATAAATATATCAATGCAAGATGTTAAAAATTTACAAGAAAAGTGTAATAGAATGATATCAATAAATACACAAATCCATTTATCAATGCAAGATGTTAATAATTGATTAAGTGTAATAGGAATATATCATTAAATGTATATCCTCCCTCGTATCTTTCTTTACTTATGAAATTTATTCCTTAAATATGTTAATTTCATCATTAGGAGTAATCTCCTTAATCACTTCCTTGTCCTTATTTGGAGATTTTCTAGGTGGGACAACATTCTTCTTGACTCTTGTTGTAAGCTTCATCGTGATGGAAATAATATTTTTTAAATAAATCATAAATTAAATAAAAATAATTTAAATTTTTTATTGCAACTTACTATGGCCTAGGTTACTCTATTCCGAAAAAAATCTAATAAATGAGCTAATTTGTAACCTTAAGAGCTTTTTTTTTTTGGAAATCCTAATTATACCATAAATCACTTCTATTCCAATTCCTCTAGAATTTGGATTATAGATGCCCTAATATATTCTTGAAATACCATCCAAAACTCTACACAAAAATTGTCTCCCAAAATGTTTGAGATGTGAATATCCTAAAGACATTGGTAGAAACCCTCATTCTACAATAAATTCCTTAATTTTGCTTTAATTGCCCTAAAATTGGGACTATATAAACTTTCAATGTGCACTTAACAAACACTTTAAATTCAAGCGAAAATTGCCAAAATAAAAAATATATGTGCTTCCCAAAATGATATTCAAAATTGCACAAAATCTCTTGCCTTCACAATACCAAGATCATGCTTTTATATGAGTATTTACACAATAATTTGCACAAAATAGCTGAGAATATCAATCAACTTCCAAGATATGAACTTTTTGAAATGTAGTGAAATAGGATCCTAGTCTAGAGACATAAACTAGAATTCAAATTAATATCATTCATTGGAGGAATTAGCCAAGATCCAACTTCAGTCCTAAAAGAGAGTTAAATGTTGTGGATGATTATTTTCTCTTTTTTATTTGATTTAATTTGTTGTTAACAAGAAATGACTAGGTAAAATAGTACAAAATTGAAAATAATCAACATAAACAAATAGATATAGAATAGTAAATAAAAATCTAAACTCAAATCTAGAAATGAGATGTAGAGAGCAACTTGTCACTGAAATTTTAAGACTAAAAATGTCAAACTATGTAGATAGACGTCTTAGTCCTACAAGGATTTTGGATCACAATGCCCTTTCCCCAAAATTTAGCCAAGACAACTAAAATTGAATGTTTACTAGAAGGTTTTCAACAAGTAAAGGAAGTGTACAAAATTGAACGAGGAGCAATCTCCACTACTTTAGAAGCACAAATTTTTCTTCTTTATTTCAACACTCTAGCACTTCACTCGCACTCTCAATTGCATGGGAATCCTTTAACTCCTCAAGTGCCTTAGTGTTTTGTACAAATTTGACTTCAATTTCTTTGTATGTTTTTGGCTCAAGTGTTCTAGGTTTGCATCACTCAGCCAACTCTTCTTCAATCAATGATTAATCACTGACTCTAATGTTATTCTTGAGTTCTAAGTCTTTAGACTCTACTTCCCATTCTTCTTGATTTATTTGTTTGTCTACTTATTTAGAGCAATTGTCAATGCTTCATCAAATAAGGGTAAATGCCTTGCTATCTCTTGCCACTCCTTACTCGTATAGTTTCTTGTGGAGGAATTGCTTTTATTTTCTAGATTGAGATTCCAACTTTTGCTTGCAATCCAACTACTTTGACTTACACTCCAACTCCAACGACATTCTCAAGAAGGGCTCTGACTTGAGAATTTTACAATTGTATTTTCCTCAAGCGCCTCTTGCAATCTTCTCCTTCACTCTCTTTGCTCTACAATTCTTTACATATCATTCTAATCTCTTGGTATTGACCACCTTGTACCTTCTTTAGGGTTTAAGGGCAAGAATCTCTCAAACCTAACCAAATTTCTTGTACTCTCCCATCTAAAAAAAATGAATACTCAAAATAGGGAACAAAATTAATAATGTATACCAAATTCAGGAGTAAAAGTCTATTTTTATTTTCACGTGAATTTATAATAAAAGTAGAGTAGAGCTGACCAACCAAGAATAAGACTCAATCAAACTAGATCATAATACTTTCGTTGACGATACAAAATCTATTTAAAACGGACCCAATTGCTGCCAAGATGACACACACATCCACAGAAACTTTTAACTGCCTGATGCCGACAAATGATTAATACATAATTAAATAAACCATATTTTTGAAACATGATAAAATGCATTGTACACTAAGTACATGCACCGCACAAAGTAAACATAATTATTTTGTGCTTGTGTTGATTGTACAATTAGGGAGACAGTTCATTGGTGAACAGTTGGTATCTGCCATTATTGAAACAATCATTTTATTTTATGGTCCATTCACTCAATATTAACGAAAAACATAGTTTTAGGTATTGTCCCAGGTCTTATCACCCATTTTGTTGTCCATCAAGGTTAGTAGAAATAAAAATACGATTTTTTTGCATTCTAACCAAATACGAAATATATCTCCACAAATACTCTTGGACCAAGCGGCAACTTGCTTCTCAGTATGCATTCTCCTGCACAAAATAGTCCCCGGGTTTTCTTCAGAAAGGTGAAATTTGCAGCCCGGCGGCCTTCAAAAGGGACAGCCAATTTGGAACATGTTACTAAGATCAGTTTTTCATTTATTCAGTGTATATATTAACTGTCAGAATTACTGTACATTTCACATTAGGAAAATGAAACATATCGAAAAGTTATACGTTTCAAGTGTTGAAAAAGAGCTTTACAAGTATGCGCCAAGTTTGGTCAAGTTTCATAATACACAATAGCTAAATAATGAAGCTTGATAATCAATATGTGAAGTTAAACACGCCCCTCCCATAGGCAATCAGGCATGCCACCATTTTTTTCCAAAAGTTGCTTGATTTGCTTTGGAGGATCCAGACCAAGTTTGGAAGCACGCTCCCATCGTTCCAACCTAGGAACACCAAGGCATGGTCCGTAGGTCAAGTTCATATCAAATTGCTGCAAGATCTCTTCCGTTGAATCATTGTCATCTAACAAGAAAGGAAACCCAATATTAGGAACAAAAAAATATGTACTTCATTACACCAGACACTTGAAAGTTACCTACAGAACTTATTAAACAGCCAAGCTCCACTAACATAATGCATTCAGCTTGTGCAAGCAAAGCATACATTTCACTCTAAAAAGCACAAAATGAACAAGCATTTGGAAAACACAGTTTTCCATCCCAATCAAAATATTGGAATTGAAAGGAAGGAAAAACTTTGACAGAGAGTAACATAATTTCATTGCTTTTTTTAACCTCTATAATGGCACTCACTAATAAATGCATGCATGGGTACACCGTTAAATTAGTACAAACCATATATCACAGGTATGCTTATTAAATCTACAAGCGAGCAAAGACACTACTACTCAATTAGTGAAACTAAGTTGTCAGATAACGGAAAAACAAATGCAGCAATTTCATGATAGAAAGGGTGTCAATATATATATATATATATATATATATATATGGGAAACTACACTCAATTCGTGGACATAAGTTGCCAGATATGGGAAACACAAATGCAGCAATTTCATGATAGAAACAGTGTCATACCCCTGCAGATTCATGAGAGCTTAAAGTAAACAAATAGGGAATTATGAGAGAGGAAAACTGACACTGATAACTGATCCTGTAAACTCTTCATTGGTGAGATATAAATAGAATTACAAAGATAAGGTTAAGTGGATGCAACTTGGCCTTGAATTGAGTTTGCATAGACACCTCAAAAATCCATACCATATAGCTTATGTGCAGTTAGTGAACTGTACGTGTACAAAAACACCTCAATCAGTCAAAATGAAATGCAGTAAGTGAAATTTAAATGTGCAAGGACAGTTCATTCAATCAAATTGAAGTGCAGTACGTCAATTTACATTCAGTTTACTTGAGATGCAATTAATGAAATGCACATGTTAACAAAGATCTTTGAGCATGCTAGGCTAAGTCACTAGATATAAATAATGAGAATAAATATAAGATATTCTCAATCATTTTCTCCTAGCTTGATGGATGTTGTCCCCAATATTTACATTAGATGAGGAAACTTCTCAGCACAATTAATCTGAAGAACCACTTAGCCAACATCAGCAAAGAGCCTTTGCCAACCAAGTAGTGGTATGATTCTGTAATTGGTGCAAGCCCAAATATCAAGCAAAGTATTAACCAATGGTTGTAAGAAATCTGCAATTGGATCTATAAGTTGAGTGATGAACATTGGAAACTTCCTCCACTGATTGAGATTTTTCTTGCAGCTCGAGTTGTTTCACATTGAAACCTCAGGCCAAGCTGAGCATGGAAATCCATTCAAAAAGCATTGGGACCTGAAGCTTGAAGAGCTGTGTCGCGCTCATAATGATGAACTTTCAACTTGTGATGTTGCTGGTTATGAAATCTTTGCTTAACCAATCAAATTCAAAGATAATCACCAACACAGGGAGAATGTGATATTCAATATCAGTATGGAGTACCTAGAACTTGGCCAAGTATGCCGAAGACTATAAAAACTGACATGACTCTGGGCCAAATCTTATACAAAGTAGTAAGCTTTTCTCTTGCTCGTTTGTTGGTGAGACTGTGCTGAAGCTGGAGGAGCAACTGGAATCTTATAAGCTGCCAATGATTGAAGTCATAACAGACTAAAAGATATGCAAGTATTAATCCCACTATTTGTCCTGGCAATGATATATATGAAGGCATGGACTAAAGTGTATTTGTGGGTGAAAGGAAGCTGAGAACTCAACTGGCAGCCAAGAAGCTTCCACAATGAATTCCAAGAATGACTCAGGAAACAAATCACAATATGAAACATTTGCATATGGTGGCATGAAATTGTTCCAAACATGTTTAACAAGTCAGAATCTCATGAAGCATCAAATGTCTAATGCAATAGAATTCCCATCTTGGAAAAATGACACAGCATAGCATAGATTCCATTGTATTCATGCTGAGATGTGGGTAGGCCACCACTAATCCACGAGAATGGACTCCCATGTTGCAAAGGTAGCAGCAATGGTTGATACAATAAAAGATTCTGATTGGAAGGCTTAGACTGTCTGCATGGTAAGCATTGACAAATGAAATCCTTCATTTGATTCTGCCTATAGGACTGATAAAATTAGCACTGCAAGTTTTGCAGGGCCTTTTGGATGTCAAATGTCTATGGGAGAATAAGTTAGATTATTTGAAAAGAAGCTAGTAAGCAGAGCCAAAAAGAATGCAAAATAGGCTGGACTTGTACAACAACAAATCTCTGAAACCATAGTCAGTTAAAGATGTTTGATTGATCACATGGTACACTGCCCTGGGTGATGGGGGGACAAGTTTCCGGGTAGGGGGGACAGAGGGGCCTCAATTTCGGGACGGCAGCAGGGGACGGGGGGGGGGGGGGGGGGGGGGGGGGGTGTGTGTGTGTGTGTGTGTGTACTACACACGTGGTACTTAAAATGCTAGTTATGAAAAAGATGTATAACAATATAAGACATAAAGATGTAAGACAGTAACTGTATAATAGTAAATTAGAATTACTAAATACTTGAACACTACATTGAACATTGAACAACAAAATTTCAAATAGTCGAATCAGCAAATGGAAGAGTTCTATTATATAATAGATATCAAAAGTATGAGTATCTTAATCATAAAGATGATTACATTGAGTAGCATGATATGAATATCAAAACTACAAAATCAAAATGTCAAGGCCCAAAATGTAGTGAAAGGAAAAAATGAATAGAAATGAAACTTGATAGTGTTTTGAAGGAATATAACACAAGAGATGGACCCCACATACACCTAGGGTTAGAATAGAACCCATAAAACAAATAATTTTTTATTTTTTTAATGCACTTTATGTACCTGTCGTGATGGGGGACGCCTGGGAGTCCCCTGAGGGGTCAAGGGACATTGTTTCGTCCCCCTGTCCCCTTTGGCGATGTCGGGACGTCCCCACATTTCCGGCGGAGGGCGGCGATTTGGGTGGCGCCGCTGGGGATGTCGGAACGCCGTCCCTGGTGCGTTCCCGTTTCGGAAACGCTGGGAATTTTGGTGGGGAGGACGCATCCCCGGGGTACACTACTTGTTCATCATGGACTGCTGCAGAGGATCAATCATCCAACTAACATGAGGATTGGGGTTCAGATCTTTCATCTTGTTGAAGTATAGGAGGCCGAGTCCTAAGACAAAGTATGACAAAGAAGATGTCCACCTCTTTGTTGATTATGCCCTTCTTGTATTTAATTACCAAATAAAATTGTTGAATATAAGATGTCCACTTCAGATGTTCCCAAATCTTAAATTGAGAGTTCAAGATCTGAGGTGCTAGTGATCCATGTACAGAATGACCTCTTTGATAAAAGAAATTGACACCATTGTTTGAGTGCTTGGATTAAAGCATAGAATTACTTCAAGCACGTGTTGTGATTGAACTTGGCTTGTGACAAGACCTCATACTGATTGCCACAAGATGCCCTCCCTACTTAAGAATTGTGTCTATGACATTATAAGAACTGGGCCTACAACATTCTAAGAATCATCAATTTCAAACCCAAATGACTATTGTAGGTCAGTGAGAGCAATGTAAATAGCATCTTTTGTAATGTCACCTTTTCGGGATGATCCTGGATCTTGCCCTAAAATCACAAATTCAATTGAAATAAGGAACGTAATATAATTATCAATATAAATCCTGATTTAGGTCTTGCAACCATGTTAGATTATATTTGAAATATCATTCATAAGATTATTCATTTCTATTAGGGTTAGGGATTCCACAACAAATATAAATACATATATGTCCATAATCATTTAACCTGCTTAGATAAACAATGTAACTTCTTGATCTTAGAAATAAAGCACCAAGGGTTCCATTTCCCTAAATTAACCATACTAGGGTTTGGAAAAGAAAGCCATAATAGGTGCCCAGTTATTGTTCAGCCCAATTAAGCCCAAGAGTGTGCAACGTCTAGCCAAGACAACTTGCCCCTTGGCCCACAAGTGGCAAGAACTGTCGACATTATGGTGGTTTTTGGAGTTCTTATGAGGAGCAGTCATAAGGGATGCATAATTGGTTGTTATTGATGGTAACATTGTTAGTTAACATGATTGGAGCGACTGTTAAGATCTTTGCATGATCGGTAATGGAAGAAACAGTTGAGTGCATTGATCGGTGTTCAAGAAGAACAGTTTCAGTCAGAGAATTTGGTAGCAGTCGAGTTTCAGTACAAATCAAGCGTTGCGATCATAGAGGAGGTTTTATATGGTTTGTGGAATCCATGATTCCGATCGCGAGAGTTAATTCAGTCTTTTGAGTGAATTGTGCTTTTGGTGAAGGCAGTGTACCTATTGGTTCACCGATCAGAGTTTCATATTAAATCGGTTAAGGCGGCGAATCTGAGGTCGGCTATTGGTCATAAACATGGATATTACGTTTGAGGTCGACATGGTAGGTATTGTTGATGCTGATCTCGAGGTGGTTGGTCAATATTTTAGGCTGACTATGACGGAAAGTATCTACGTCTTAAGTGACTTAAAGACAACACTATATAAGGTGATCCAAATCGTTTGATTTAGGTTGCGATCGTATTTTCAAGTTGGGCGATCAGAGATTGGAGGAGCAGAGATCTATACAACGTCAGATAACAAAAAAGCAAAGTGGATCTGATAGGCAAACAATGCCATTCTACAGATCAAGAGACAGAGTTCATTACTCTAGGCCAACCTTCTAGGTTGGGAAGCTAAATCTCTTAACTGGGTGAACTTTAACAGGTTTCTATTGTAAATCCTTTAACAGGGTAACTTCTTAATTGGGGTTTTGAAATCCTCTAGCGAGGTAGACTCTAACAGGTCTTTTGGTACTTCTAGCAAGGTACTAATCACTTCTAACAGGGTGAACTCTCAACAAAGTATTGTAGCTCCTAACAGGGCAAACACTTTATACTGCAGTGAAGTGAATTTGTGAGTGTCATCCCAAACGTGGTTTTCTCCCTCTTACAAGGGTTTCCACGTGAAAAATATGTGTGTCATGTGTGATGCTTATGAGGATGCTTGATGTTATTTACTTCTATTTGATATCATCAGTTGTATGTTTCATTGTTTGGAAGTTGCTTATTAACTTTGTTAGATCGGTGGTGAAAATTATTAAGTACTTGTCTGCACTGATTCATCCCCCCCCTCTCTCAGTGCCTCTGAATACTAACAAGAACATCCACCTTGATGATTCCATCCCTAGGGGTGGCCTACTTAATTCGAGGTAACCCGAGTTATTGAGGAAGACTATTCAACCCAATTAGGCTCAAGAGTGTGCAACATATAACCAAGACAACTCGCCCCTTGGTCCACAAGCGGTAAGAATATCCACTTTAATGATTCCATCCTTTGGGGTGACCTACTTAATTTGGGGGAACCCATGTCTACCACCTCTCCCTAACATTTTGTCCTCCATTCCCCTGATGAATGTCTGTGGGGATTAAGAATAGACAACTTATTATTATTTAAACTGGAGGAATCATGTATAGCACCCCTTATAAATTGCAGTGTGCCAGGTAAACTTTTTAACATGACTGGTGACGCTAGCGCAACACGTCCTCCTGTACCACGTGGGCTGGGGGGAGACTAGACCTTGTGACCTCGTGCTTTACCACAAGAAGCTCTCACCAATCAAGCCAGGCCCCCGGCCCCAAGAATAGAAAACTTATTTAATTAAAGCATAATAAAGTTTAATAACATCTTGATAAGAGATATCTAAACATCACAGATATACATACGATAATAGTAAATAGTGATCCACATTGCATACACTAAGCATACATATCAAACATATTCTCATGCATACCACAATATTCACCATATCCAAATACAATTGTATTCTGAATTGCAAATCTCTTCCTTAATAATGACTTGTCTTTCTCCTCCTTGATGCCCTCCTCCAATGTGGTCTTCTACATTTTACATCTTTATGTCTCTGTGAAGAGAGAACCTTTGAAAGATGCTGACGCTAGAGAAGGACCATAACCTTTATTTATTGATGCCTCTTCATAACCAAAACCAATCGCTGCCTTGTTTATTTATTAATTGCTGCTTTAGGTGTCTTAATCGTTGTTAGCACATATGAATGTTGTTTCCTTTATACTAATCATCTAAGTAGCCGAATCAATCCACTTTGACCATTGATTCTGGGTATGAATCGTTTGGAATCGGAATCTGGGTCGAATCACTTGTGGATACGCACAGGATTCGACTTTTTGGCCACCGAATCATTTCAGAGAAAAGACAATCGATTCCAAATGATTCTTGCAGTGATGTGGCGATTCCAGGTCGATTCTTGACCGATTCTGATGGGTTTGACTTGTAAAATCAAAAAAACCTAAAACTTTATTGTCCCCTTTATAATCCACGCGGGCTTTGTATTTTCATGCAGCTACTTGTATTTTCACACAACGGCAACTAGAGCAGGTGTGAGCGACACAGGTGTGGATAGTGAGTGAGCAGAGTGTTTACGTGAGCAGACACACTCACTGGGCTGTGGCTACCAGACGTCAAACTAGACCAGGAGTGCAGACCTTGATCATGTGCGAACAAACATGTAGGCATATTTCATTTTTTTCTATTAAATAAACTTGTTTACCTTTAAAGTTTAAAGCTTAAAAATTAAAACTAAACCAGAAAGTTAGAAACCCTAATATTAGTTGTTATAGTAATATAATTTATTTATAATTTTGTTTGTAGAATTTTCTTTCCAATGTTTCTATAGTATTTATTATTTCTAATAAGTAATATCTATTAATAATTAATTTATTATATATATTTTTATTTTATTACATATTTTAAATATTAATATATTATTTAAATTGTTAAATAAAATTAATTTTAAATTTAAAAGGTAAACCTAAGGGTAAACTAATTTGTTTCTATAGTTAGAACTTTGTTATAGTAAAATTTATATATCATATTTAACATCAATAATTTATTAAATATAATTAATAATTATTTAAATCTAATTGATTAATTAATAATTTGTTTTTAAAGCTTTACTCTTTTTTGTATAAATTGCAAGGTGTTATACAAATCTATCATGGCAACTGGTTCTAATTGTACTGGCACTACTCCATTCCTTGGTGACCCAGCTTCACCACTATGGAGGTATGTTCAAATATTAAAGCATGTTCCAGGTGGGGGGCATGTATTTGGATATGTCCTTAGAGTGAAACACACTATACAAGTTCCTATAGCCGAGTGAAAGGGTATTTGTGTGAAATTCCTAGAAAGGGAATCAAATTTTGTCTAGGAAAAAAAGGTGCACCTATACCAACTTCTCAAGTAACAACATATATTAAGGAGCAAGAGGAAGCAAATGCAAGGGTTCAAAGTAGATTGTAGCATCCACTGAATACATGAAGGGGCTCACGGAGGCCACATGCTTTATCATCTCATACACACAGTACTACTCCTGATATTGTAATGGAAAGACATCCATATTTGAGGAGAAATGAAGATGAGGCTAGTATTCCAAAGAGAGCAAAAGGTCCATTGGAGAGGGCATTTAATAATGATGCTAGAGATATTGTTGACCAATCACTTGCTAGGTGCCTCTATGCAAATGGTATATCATTCAATGTTGTTCGATCACCCTATTGGCAAGACAGGGTAAGAAAAGTAAATGAAGCTCCAAAGGGGTACAAAACCCCAAGTTATGAGAAGGTGTGTATCACTTTATTGTCAAAGGAGGTCAAACATATAGAAACTTCATTAGCTCCCATTAAGGCCTCATGGAAAGAAACAGGCGTATCTATTATTTCCGATGGGTGGAAGGATGCAAAAAATAGACCCTTAATTAATGTGATTGCAGTGTGCCCTAAAGGGGCAATGTTTCTAAAAGCTGTTGATTGTGAGGGCCAAGTGAAGGATGCACAATTTATTGCTGACATTCTTATATAGTGCATTAACAAAGCAGGTCCTCAAAATGTTGTCCAAGTTGTAACGGACAATGCAAAGAACTGTCCCTTAAGTGATTATTACTGTTCAATATTATCCTTATTTAATTGCTACATGATCACTGCCTTCTCCATCTGTCTTAACATTGGCATAGCACATTGTTTCCTACAGAAAATCATGACGTCTTATAAATAAGACAATTTTCTCAATCATCGACATCTTACTGATTGTAACACAAGTGTTATGAATTCAAAGATTGCTGATCATTGGGCTTCCTTAGTGTTGCAAATATATTTTATTTGTTATTTGGTGCTTAGGGTTGGGGCATGACATCTTCCAAAAGGCTCAATGTTTAGACTCCTATGGACTTCCAAGTAGGGTTTTTCTGACGAATCAAATAATAAAGGGTCCAGTGACATGTGAGTAGTTATAAATATTCAGATCTAAAAAACTGGGTGGAGTGGACCACTCATGAAGGACCTTGTAATTATCCAAATCTGCATGTACACCATGCTCGTCAATAAAGAAACAGATATACTTGACTGAAGTTTGCCTAGCGGATTTCTTCATCTTGGTTTGGAGCTTGTGTTGACCAAGAATATCAAAAGCTGTATCCATATGGATTAAGTGTTCATCCCAGGTATTGCTATATACCAAAATGTCTAGATAGACAACCCAAAAGCATCATTGATGAGGCATGACTTCCAAGCAAGTGCATTGATGAGGCCAATAGGCAAAACCAGACACCTATAAAGCTCAAACTTTGTCTTGAAAGTCTGTTTGCAGCGTCACAAGTCTCCATGCAGATGTTGATATCCAAAAGTCAGGTCCTGAAGCTGAACTAGAGGATTGTTGATCCTCGCAGGTGGATAGTACTCTTTACATTAATTTTGTTCAGAATCCAGATCTTCAAAATTTTATATAATTAGACATTCATATTGCTCTTCTTTGACACTAAAAGAGTAGACAATCTACAAGGAAAAGTGTTGAGCCGACTCCAACCATCTGAAGATTACTTGATTGGGCACTGTAAGGCCCCCCTTCGAACTTAAATTATGTCCAAACAAAGGTTAAGTAATAGACAAACTAAAATTATAATTAAATTTTATTTTTAATAATATCTTGTGATACCCGGGTTCACGGCAAAACCAGCAAAACCTGCCGTAAGGTCCCTATATTACAAGAAACATTATTCATCTAATGATCTTGCTAGAAATGTCACCATGTAATGCCAAATCTTGCATAGACTATGAAAATGATCCTATTTCCTTCAACAAATGTGTCTTTATATATGTGTAAATTAACTCCACGGCCTTTGTTAAATATCTGTTATGCATATGTAAATTAATTTCATAGCTTTAAGTAGATTTTGTAAGTTATAGTTTTCTTTTTGTCCTTGCTCTTGTGTCAACTACATGTATCCCGTCAAGAGAAACAGAATACCTGATGCCCAAGGCCCCAAACAATTAGTCTGTCATGTATAATTCATACTAGCAACTGAAAAAAGAGATGAAACGATTATAAAATAGCCTTGTTATGCTCAAAAGAAGTGGTGCATACACTTCAGGGCTCAGTTCACTTAAACATTAAAACATCTCCCTTCCCATACAATTGTGATTTTTTTGTGTATTGTTGCGTGTTTGTGTTATATATAATTAGATATTATGATAGAATGGAATCATCAGCTTTTCGCCCACGCTACTTTGTTCAACAATGAGGACAAGCAGCTCTAAGTGATATTAGTGCTAGAAGGAAGTAGGATGCTACTCCAAAGTCATGCTTGCAAAATGGCAAAACTTTTTATACGAATAAATCAAAACAAGGCAGTTGTAGAAAGAAACAAGGCAGTTGTAGAAGGAAGGAGGAAGCTACCCCGAAGTCATACTTGCAAAATGGCAAAACTTTTTACATGAATAAATCAAAACTCATTTTTCAAATGTAATTCCTTACAGCCTTCAGCAACGCAACAAATCACACAAACACTTCTAAGCAATGTAAATTCCTTAACACCATAGTATGCTACTCCAAAGGCATGCTAGCAGAATGGCAATGCATTTTATGTAAAAATCAAAACCGTTTTGACTAAATGCAAGGTCCTAAAATCTTTCAGCCTGACTACCAGTCAAAAGGTTCAGTCTATACTGTGTGCAAAAGAACAATTCAACTTGAATTACCTATTCTGACATTAGAGCTAGAGATTTGAACTATTTGTCACAAGATAATTCGAGGGCTACTCCACTATACTAGCATCAACAGATGCAAGACGCCCCGCTCGGGCGGCAATCAGCACCAAAACCTAATCCATAACAAAACCTCATTAAACCCTAATGCGTCTAAGGACAAGGTACACCAAAACAATAATTTACTAAAACTTTCTGATTTCCCCAAAAGAGGAGACCTAAATCTACCGAAACAACAAATGCCCCTAAAAAAGCATCTTAGTCAAAACTTGGACACTGCCATGAAACCAACAAACCAGCATCTAAACTGATAACTCGAGATTTAAAGTCATGCCCAAAAAACAAAAAATGCATCCACGTACAGCTTCACATTATTTCAACCATACGATAAAAATGATGCAGACGTAAATTGCAGCTCGCCGAAAAATCACAATGTTGTGACAGCAAGAAACAAAAAAATAACAAAGAGCCTCACCTGGGTAATCCGCACGGCCGTAAGCTTTAAGGCTCGCTGGCTGCACAATGGTGGAACCTAGGGTTCCAGCAGAAGCATTGGCATCGTCATATGTTGCAGATATCGGGTCCCCCTGTCTCTTACTTGAGGAGTTTCTGATCTGTGACTTCCCGCGCGCCTCTGCCTTCTGTTTACTCGAGTTTTTCTTCTTTTGAGAATAAAAATCTTTCATGCCTGTCTTCTTTCTGGGCGCCATGGATTCGAAAAATGATAACGTTAAACAAATATTTCAACGTCAACTATGGGGATATGCTACTAGTAGATTACTGTCTGGTTAGTTTAATGGCGTTTGCAAGAGGGAAAATCAGAAACGTGAGAGGGAATTCCTCTACGAGCTCAGAACAAGTGTCATTCCGGCTAGTATCTTTTTAGAGTTATAATAGAAGTGTAGTGTCATTTCTCCCTATTTTTAATACAAAATGGTATTGATTGTAAAAATATAAATTTGCATTAATGTGTTTTTATCAATTTTTTATATTTTTATAGTATTATGGAGGTCTATTGGGGTATGTAAAATATGAATTTTTGTACAGATTTTTATTACGGTATTATTTAGTGTGGAGAATAGTCATGTCCCTCAAAAAGCACTAGTAGCCATTATAACTAATTTTATACACCCCAAGCTTCTAAATGGTACATCAGATTTCGACTTTTTTGGTTGTCATTGTAAATGATCTAATTGCTTATAGTATTGTTTGGCTTTCAGGTAGTCTAGACGAACATTCATTGTGGGATCTATTATGCATGCACGGGTGAAAAAGTGGTCATTTAAAAGTGTCGTCTAAAACATTTTCCCTATTGCCCCGTTTCTTGTTCCCTTTGACAACCAAAAACTTTGCACAATTGGTATGATTCTTATGCAAAAATGCTTCAATAATCATGACTTGTTGCTACCCATAAAATTGCGAAATTGATCTAGTTACTGTTTTTTTTTTAAATACGATTATTGACCCACTAGATGATTTTGTAGTGAGACTTTTAATTAGCGAAATTCAATGTATAGTTTTTGGAACATGTGTGCTAAGTGGCGCTCTTACCTTAATGTCGAGTATTATTTTTTAGATTTGTAATTGGAAGCTAAGAACAAAGTGGATGGTTTAGTTTATGTCTAACTTATTTGTTATTGGTATAAGAAATAATTTAGAATAATAATTAGGTAAAGTTAAATAAATATTATTTTTATTTCATTTATAATATTAATGGGGGTCTTTGAATCTAATAAGGGGATTAGTCAAGGAGACCCTCTTTCCCCTTTTCTATTTATCATTATAGTTGGGGCGCTCTGGAGGTTGATTTCTAAAAAGTGTGGGGATGGGCAATGGAAGGGCATTAAAATTGTTGAGTGTGTTAAACATTTATCGCATTTGAAATTTGCAGATGACACTTTTCTTGCTGGTGAAGCTTCAGTTAGGGAGGCCCGGGTAATAAAGAGAATAATAATAGATGACTATGAACAAGCTTCGAGGCAGCGGGTCAATTGGTAGAAATTTGAGGTCTATTTCTTCAATATTGCCCCATCAAAATAAAGAGAGAAATGCAAAATTTTACGAATGAAATTGGGCAAACTTCCAAGTAAATACTTGGGTATCTTGTTGTTTAGTGGCGCAAACAAAGTTGACCTTTGAAAGACTCTTGAGTTGGTATTTTTAGGTCCAAGATTACTAAGAGGGGGGTGAATTAGTAATTTAACAATTCCAACTTTTCATTAAGCTTTCAACCACTTACATCAATAAACATTCATTGCATGAAAAACTAAGCAGTAAGAATAAGCATCCACAATCATGCAACACAACAACACCAAAGTTTTTCTCATGAAAACCAACTGGGAAAAACTATTAGAATAAAAAAGTATTTTCACTTATTAATTAAATCATTATTGATTTAATTATTAAGTCACATTTTCACTTATTAATTAAATCATTATTGATTTAATTATTAAGTCACCTTTTTTACGCTAGTTCACTTAAGCTAAACTTTGGGCATGCAATAATTAATTTTTTTTATTAATTATTCATGCAACCTAGGTTTCTCCACCCTTCTTAGAGTTTTGATCTCTTTATTAGGATTGATCACTTTGTAATTAAAAATTTCCTTTTGTAATTCAATTCCATTATTATTAAATCAATTAAGGATGTTTCCTCTTCCACAAATCTGTTATTTCTGGCCTCCATAGATTTTGCTTCTCTTTTTCTATGACAGGTGTTTGCATGCAGGTGATCCTTGGGAGCTATAGGGTTGATAGCTTTTCATCAACTCTAATATGGTATCAGAGCTCCGCCCTTTCATGCCCCTGTTCTCTTCATGAGAGTTTTTTGGTCTTGCCCTTCAGATCTGGTTTTTTAAGAGGTTTTCTGTGAAAAGTTGTGTGGATTTGGGGTGGAGATATTTTTTGAAGCACTGTAGGCACCAACTGACCTCACGATCGCTTCCGAAATGCCCCAAAACCCCTACTTTCATTTAAGGCGCATCCAATTTGGACATAATTGAAATGTGGGCCCTCTCTTTTGCATGCAAAACCTTGGCACACTTTTTAAGGTAAAATATGCCTCAGTTTTCATGTTGCCTCTATTTCCGCACTGGTGATGTTAGCAATCACAGGTCTGAGATCTGGGTTAAATTTGACGACCACCAACCTGTCATACAACTTGCCTTTTTTTTACAATGAGCACCTTGTGGTTTTTTGCTCATATCTTGTGCATACGATATCAGATTTTGACCTATCTTATATTGTCAGAAAACTCTTTTCGAGCTCTATCCAAATCTGGAGGTTATATTTTCATATTTTTTTAATCTTGCATGTGTTTTTGTTAGTCAAATTCAGGGCTCTTTTTTACACTCTAGGAGCCATATCTTGCTCATCCGGCCTCCATTTTTTGAATTCCGCATGGCGTTGGAAAGTTGGTTCAGTCTATCTTATTTCATGAATCTCACACCCAGAATCTTCTCTAGGTACTTTATATTCATTTTTTTGCATTTTTGCAATCTGGTGGATATCTTGGATGTTTCAGGTCCTGGGATCATTTTATGTGCATGAGATGACTTCTTTTTAGCTGTTATTCATGTTTCTACAGCTTTCTATCATTCCTAGATATTGTAGAAATCTATTTTTGTCGTATTTCTTTTTTTGCAAACGCACTGAAATAAAGTTTCATTTGATGCATGCTTGGGATCCTGCACATTTTGTGCTTGATTGTACTCACACTATATTATAAAGTGTCATGGGGGGTTTGATGTTTGCTTTGTTTTTCATCTAAATTTGTCAAGTGAGTATTCCTTTCATGACATTAACCTCATGATGTATGACAAGAGAGTGATCCTTCCCCGACACCGTCCTTTATATGTGTTTGTACATTCTTCATCATGCAGTTATTCATGGCAGTATGATTCAGTGTATCTGTCATGTCTCTCCCTAATCAGCATTATGGGGGGTATCTATTGTTGGTTCTAATGTTTCCTTGGTTCGATAGAGTGATCTATGTATTCATTATTTGTTCCTACATACTGGGCAGATGCAGTGGCTGGGTACCTATGCATTTTGGTGAGATGGATCATTTATCATATGGACACTCTTTCATTCATGTTTTGGAGGCATCCTTCCCTATTTAATTGATCATCTCTTCAGGCTTTGTTTAGAGTCTTCTCTACCTGATCTGTTCTATTACAATGGATGTTACAGCAATTATCCTTCGATAGTGTTTGCAGCTTCATGCTTCAAAGGTGTTCTACATGTTCTTCCTTTGTTCCTATCTTCTGGAACATTCTCTAGTTGGAGGCTTCTTCAGTCATTCACTAGTCTTCATATTTTTTTGGAGAGGGGTTTTTCCCACTGGGTTTTCTCCATTTTCTCCTCTTTATAGAGATTTTTTGTACTTGGGTACTTGAGCAGGCCTTGTTGTCGGGACCCATTTCCTGCTTTTAGTAGTTGTTTCTAGGTTTTTAGCTTCTCCCTAAGTTTATCTTAAGGGGGGTGTTAGAGTAAAAAGGTATTTTCACTTATTAATTAAATCATTATTGATTTAATTATTAAGTCACCTTTTCACTTATTAATTTAATCATTATTGATTTAATTATTAAGTCACCTTTTTATCTCTAGTTCACTTAAGCTAAACTTTAGGCATGCAATAATTAATTCTTTTATTAATTATTCATGCAACCTAGGTTTCTCCACCCTTCTTAGGGTTTTGATCTCCTTTATTAGGATTGATCACTTTGTAATTAAAAAATTCCTTTTGTAATTCCATTCCATTATTATTAAATCAATTAAGGATGTTTCCTCTTCCACAGATCTGTTGTTTCTGGCCTCCATAGTTTTTTCTTCTCTCTTTCTGTGACAGGTGTTTGCATGCAGGTGATCCTTGAGAGTTGTAGGGTTGATAGTTTTTCATCAATTTCAATAAAAACTACATGTAGGGATGGAATCCACTAAAATTTGCACTCTTCTAAAGTACGTCCAGTTAAGAGCTTATTAAAAGCTTACAATAATGTATGGTTAAGAGTAAGACCCTGTTAGGAGTCACATGGTCAAGGGATTTACCTCTAGCCTTATTATGAGCTTTACTTTGTTAGGAGTAACCTGATTACAGGATTTGAAACATTAATTAAAGAATCACCTGGTTAAAGGATTTACAATTCAGACCTGTTAGGATCTACCTGGTTAAGGGATTTAGCTTGATGAAGCTACTAGGAATCAACAAGTAAACGATCTGAGAAAGTAGGACTTCCTTGCTAATACAGATCAAGTTTAAACTCAATCTATGATTTACATACATACACACTTCTCTTTTCTTCCTCTTCTCAATCATACCTTTGCATCCACGATCTACACTTGTATATTTCATCATTTTACACATTTATACAATACAATTTCATTAGGGCAGTTAACCACCTTACAAAACATTTTACGATCTTTCCCACTCAATGAACAAACCCAAAAATGTATTACAAATCTACAACACTTTATAACAAACTTAGGTCAACCTTCTAATTCATCGCACATCGATTTGACAAAGAAATTTCAAACTATAATACACTTTCCAATGTTCTTGCACAACCTCCAATAAATCCAATCATAAACAATCACAAATATGAAAACTCATCAATCCTCATCGATCAGCAACATCACCATGATCCCTTGAACACATAAACACTCACATTAGCACGGTGCATCATCACCGGTCAAGGACCTGACTGACTGTTATAAAGAACACCTTTAACTCTTTTCTAAACAACCTTCTGTCACTTGAAACTTTGTCTTTCGATCATCAAAACATGATGCAGTCACAAACACAACCTCATAACATAGTCAAGATAAACATATCATGACCACAATGTCTGAAACCAAACATAGTTGACACAATCATCAAATGATTCTTCCTATGCTTCATCGTGTTCTTCATGTTAACCTGTCAACCTTCAATCAATCATAACTTACTCAATACATAAGATAAACTTGTGCAGTCATAAATACAACGTCTAGAGACATCACTTAAGATTTTGTAATGATCACACACTCCAATTATTTCTACAACTCCAGATTTAACCTCTTGAATGCACATCAACATAACATGTACATTGTCAACCAACAAACACAAAGTTGACATCAACGACAATATCATAACTAAGAAACCTATCACCAATTCAACATCAAGACATACTCAACTTCACTCAACATCAGTTATGCCAACATCTTGTGGAAAACTTCTTGATAAAAATGGATGGTTGGAAGAGTAGGTAGCTTCCCTCGACAAGTAAGATTCTAATGTTACGATCAGTCATTTATGTCGTCTCAATTTTTTCAATGATGTGTCTTAAGGTTCCCAGTAAAGTGATTATGGCTATTGCACAGCGAATTAGAATTTTTTTGGAATGGGGTTAGTGAGCAAGATAGGATCCGTCTCTTGGCATGGGAGAAAATATGCAAATCCAAAGGTAGGGATGGTGTTGGTCTTAGGGATTGGCACAAAATGAATTAAGCTCTTGGGGAAAAATTAGTTTGGAATTTACATGCCAATCTGGAACACTTGTGGGTTAGAGTAATGAAAGCCAAATATTTTGATTTGATGGAGAATCATAGAATTTTCACAATCAGAAATCCTCCAAAAGGTTTGGCTATATGGAATTTTATTGTTAGTTGTAGAAGCTTCATTATAGATCATGTCTCTTGGCAGATTGGTAATGGTGCAAAAGCTAAATTTTGGGAGGACTCTTGGGTCGGGCTTCCAACATTAAATGATCAAAAATAATTACATGAGATTTGAGATATCTTGCTTCCTTTATGGGGAGAAAAAGTTAGATACTACTTGATGGTTAAACAAGGGTTGTTGGGGGAAGAGTGGTGTTGGAAAGATTTATCTATTGTAGGGCTATTTATGCAGCAAAAAAAGCTCTTGAGTGACATTTTAGATCAAATAAAAATCCCCATAATAGGGGAAGAGGATAAGGTTATATGGTGTGGTGCTCGAGATGGAAAGTACTCAATTAAACTAGGCTATCAGCTTTTGGAGGGAAGGGAAGGTGATCCCTATGAGAATTAATAATTTGTTTTGGAATAAACATTATCTTCCCAAGGCTGTTGAATTTGCATGACTAGTTTTTAAAGAAAGGATTTTGACAGGGGAAAGAAGAAAAAGACTTGGGTTCGTTGGTCCTACTAAATGTGTGATGTGTGGAAGAGCGGAGGAAATGATGGATCATCTTCTTCTACAATGTGAGATTGCAGCAAGTTGCAGGCAAAATTTTAAAACTAATTTGAGTTGGCATGGACCTATGCAAAATTCTCTCAAAGGTGTATTTGAAAGTTGTCCCTCACCCCAGGGAAGTCTACTTTATCATGTATATGGGTCACAAGTCCCTCTTTACTAATCTGGGAAATGTGGGAAGAGAGGAACCGAAGAATATTTATGGATAAGTGGGAGGATTTATGAAGATTACAAGGTAGAATCAATCACGCAATTGAAGAGGTGGTTGGTGTTGTAGCCTCTCAATCAAATTTGGCTTCATTTCCCTTCAAAATGGAGGATGGGAGGATCCAAAGGCTCTGGCCTGAAATCAAAAATTAGATATGGGGCATGGACAGATAAATAATCAGACAAAAAGAAGCAGAAAGTGGTATCTTAGGACCCCCCCGGAGAGTTGACATAAAGTTAATTTTGATGGGGCTTCACAATCTAATCTTGGGCCTTCGAGAGTGGTTGTTGTCATCCGGGATTGGAAAGGTGACATAGTGATGCTTGGGGCAAAGTGGCTTAATATGGGAACAAATAATGTAGTTGAAGCATCTACAACATTATTAGTAGTAAGGTTGGCTCAAAGTTCTAGGGTGAACAAGATTCATTTAGAAGTTGACTCGCTAAGTGTAGTCCAAGCAATCCAAAATGGTGTTGTTAATGCTTGGCATCTACAGGGATATATATCTCTTATTTTCATTGAATTAATTTTTTTTCAAAACTTAAGGAGTCATCCATATCAGACGAGATGGTAACAGGGAAGTAATTAAAGTTTTGAAATGGTCCCTTAGTTTTGATTATGAAGGGGAAATGCGTTTGGGGGATTTCCAACATATAACAACTCTTGGTATTGGAGTGAATACGGAGCAATATATTTTGGAAAAGGTTTAATTGGGATTGGCAGAGATGATTATTGGGTGCATTTTTGGATGGATTTATCTTTGGATGATGACAAATGCTAGAAGGATGTCATTATTGTTTTAATTTTTTTGTCTTTCTTGTTTGAAATATCTCACATACAATCTTTGATAGGTTTCTTGAGGCTCATTGTCATTGACAATGTTGACTGTCTGACTTCAAAAAGAGGATTTATTTTTTGGTTATGGATTGGGGATTACATGACTAAAGGTGTACAATCAAACATTGATATGATTACTCTTGGATTTTAAGGGTGATCTTTTCCCAACGGTGGTGTCGAGGCAAGGAAGATCCAGGTGGACTTTCTACATCAAACGTGTCAAGGTGGCTTTCAGTTAGTGATGCCTGAAGAATCAATTTTTGGCCTTGGCCTTGGCATCATCGGCTTTGTCTATAGTCTAGAATTTTGCAGTGGTAGCTAGGTTTTATGTCTCATCTAGAGATGATGGTCTATATGTTTGAATCCTCTATGTAAATGCTAATTGCTCTGAGTAAATGTTCATATTGTAAGGGGTTTTAGTGAAGTGTGTCTTTCTGATAATGGGGGTAGAGTTTTTTTGACTGATGATGTCTAAAGTTATGGATGTAATGGGATGAATGCATGTAACAAAATATCTATAGGGCAAAGGGGCGAACTTGGTGTGGATTTTTGGAGAGTTTTTGGAGACTATTATATAGGTGTTTAGGGAAGGCTAATCTAAGCTCATTGTGGAATAATCTGTATGTAATCTTTTGTTGTTATCAATATTAAAATATATACATTATCGACCAAAAAAAAGTATTAAACATTATAGTGAAATATACTCTTTTTAAAAGCTTATTCTTAGTTTAATAAAAAAAATTAAAATTATGATTATAAAAATAAGATTAAATATAAATTTAAATCTTAATTTTTAATACCCTTCCATATGACTATGTTGTTATTTCATATCTTCTTTTTTTTTTTGTGTGTGTGTGTGTTGATACTTATGGTAATTTTCTTCTAGATTACTCTTGATTATATATAATCTCGCATTCGATATTATGTGTTGTGATGGACACTTTGATGATATGAAATCAATGCTTATGTTTCTCTATGATATATGATGATGGTTATTTTCTAGTTTATGATATGCATATTACTCACTCATGAAGCCCATACGATGTCTCAATTCCCCTTCATTGTTTGCTACTATTTTACATTATATATGTATATGTATATATGCACATGTTTCATATTGTGATGTAGATTTGCAAGTACCAGGCATCAACTCCACCCAATTTTGTAGGTTTGAGTATGCCCTCACATTCTCAACGAGGGTTGAAAAGTAAGATAGCATTAATTAAGACCCAATCCTTCAGACCCAACCCAGACATCATTCCATTTTAAGGATGATTATGCCTTATGTTACCCAATCGTATTGTCGGACAAACAACTCCAAATTCTCTTTGATCCCTTTGTTGGCGGTTGGTTTGTGCTTGTGCTTGTGCATGTTCTTGTTCTTGTTCATGATGTCCATTGGTTGCTTGCATTTTAACATGTTCATGATATAATGCTTAATTAATTAGATTTGACTAATTATTTAAATCGTCCTAATATAATACAATGTAATTATGATTACAATATATTTTATGAAAGTATTAAATATCAATTTATTATTATTGTTAATGTTAATATTATATAATTTAATTATGGTTTGATTATGTTATAAACTAATGTTAATTATTATTATTATTATTATTATTTTATCGGTAAAAGGCCGAAGCCCTATAAAGTTTTTTATTAATATATAAAATATGTGATTACATGTGACCCCGCTCGCTGCGGGCGTTGGTAGGAAAGAGCGGGGTGGAGAAAACCTCCAGCCTAGCCTGGGACTCGAGGTCCTGTACATATACATAATTACGTGGGCATACCCACGACTCAACAAATGTCGAGATTTATTTCATACATAGATAGCATGGGCATTCCCACGATAATGTGCAGCTATAACTAACCATAATACACCCTTTCATTGGGCATACCCACTGCTCGATAAGATCAAGATTTTAATGATTCATCAATTACATTGCTAATTTCAGTGTTACAATTTTTTCATTACAGACAATTGTGTTGTTATTTGTAGATATCCATACTAGAGCCTTCGGAGTTCAATTGATATAGGTGCCTTCTTGATCGTGTCTTCCTGAAAGCCACAATGAAATCTTCCATATTGAGAGGTTAAGGGCTATAAAAAACAAGAATATGTAAAAAAAGGAAAATATTACCTCCATCCATCGATATATCTAAAAAAAACCTGTCTCCTTGAAGGAATGAATGCCAGTAATCTGCTACAAAGGAGAAGAAAAACACTACCAAGGTTGGTTAGAAAAGAAAGGCTCATACAAAGGCCTAAACCTCCCTACAAAAACCTAAAAAGAGGGGATAGAACAGGGAGAAACCCTACAAGAAGCACATAAGAACCACAAAAACTCTCCCTACAAAACACAACCCACAATGACCAATCCAGAATGAAAAGAGGAACAGGTCAGGGAAAGAACTTCTAAGCCTAAAAAAGCGATACTAAGCCAACCTAACCGAGAGGGAAGAACCTAAAGGCAGGGGAGAGAAACTAAAAAGGAGGGGAGCCTACAGCACAGAACTAAAAAGTATATGTACAGGCTATGTTTAGTATATAGATCTCTATTTATTTAAAGATAATATAGAAACCTTAAAACCCATATTCACATCTATATATAAAACTATATATAAATAAATATTAAAAAAAGGGGTCCCGGGGTAAAGAGAGCAAAAACATTAGTAAAGGAAGATACATTAGGGTAAGAATGTACTAGTATACTTATCTAGCTATCCACCAAAGAGCCTACTAAAAAGACAAAGATCTGTTTAAGAGCTAATACTGAGTAAACATATACAGTTTACCTTCGACCTTGAAGAGCTCTGTAACCTAACTTGCCAAGATAACATTGATTCTATCCAAAAGAAGTATAAAGGAATCTTCTTATATTGTTTATTATTATATTTAGAAATATAAGTATCATCTTAACAATTTACAATGTTGCTTACATTTATATTAACGTTCAGGGTCATCCCTCTGATAATTATGTATCTTCAATTAAAGGAAAGCAACAATTGGAAACCCGATACATGATATGTTATCAAGCATTATTCAGCATATTTGTTGGATGACTTATGCTAGATACTGCTTGAGCATATTCACCTCTCTCTCTCTCTCTCTCT
>MU228335.1:804579-832140 GCA_018584345.1 Thuja plicata
GAATTAAGGGTCCAATTCGGAGTCTTTTTCGCTCTGATTGCATTAATAATAATTTGTGAATCACCTTCTATAATAACTTTGGGGAGGTCTAATGCTCTACAAATTCTTAGGCCTTCTAAAATAGCTTTACACTCTGCCATATTGTTAGTGGTTGGGTTTATGGGTTTAGCATATCTCGTCACCACCTCATACTTCCAATTCCGGATCAAACCTCCAATACCTGCTTCCCCGAGATTGCCTCTAGAAGCTCCATCAAAGTTGAGTTTGAACCATCCTTCCTTGGGAGGGATCCATTTACATGAGGTTCTCTCAGCTTTCATTTTTGTTCCTCCTTTTCCATACAAGGGTGGGATGTCTAATTTAGACCATTTATTCATGATTTTGTTGTCCCAACTCTTGAAGGAGTCTTCGTAACTTAATTGATCTCTGAGTTTACTGTTGATGATTTCCACAATTGACGACTCAATTTTATTTGTTATTGAATGCCACGGTAATTTTTTATCGATGAATATTCTCCTATTTCTTTCTTTCCATATTTCCCATACTAAAATCGATGGAGATATCGTCCATATGTCTTTATATAGATTATCTTTATAGAGGGAAGGCCATGCTTTAAGTTTGCTCAGTAGATCAGGTTGGATAGTTGATTTCCATCCTAGACATCGGTGTAACCAATTCCAGCATTCCTGAGTATAGGTGCAATTTAGGAGAATGTGATTAACATCCTCAGATTGTTTCTCACAGAGGGGGCATCGAGACGGTCCTTCGAAACCCACCTTGTTGATTCTATCAGCTGTTAGGATCCTATTCTGCAATGTTGCCCATAAAAACATACCAGCCTTAGGAAGACAAGATTTATTCCAACACAGGTTTAAGGGAATATCAATATTATCCATGTTCCATTCTTTGATTATGGAATTATATCCCTCCTTTATGGATTAATTACCATTACTAGATCCAATCCATATTAATCTGTCATCTCTCATTTTAGGGGTTATTTCCCTAGCCTTAAGAATGTTGAGAATTTTTTGTTTCTCCGGATTTGCAGGTTTAATTTCCTCCATCTCCCTCCAATAATTACCTTCTACCATACATAAGTAATCCTTCAAATAAATGCCTTTAACTTCTTTGCTTCCTGATATGAACTCCTTTGAAAACCCTAATTTACATAAAGGTGGGAGACCTTCCCACGAGTCGTCCCAAAACAAAGCTTGGTCTCCAACCCCCACGTCCCACGAAAGATACTTACTAATGATATCTCTGCATTCCTTAATAAAGTTCCATATTCGAGATCCTTTCACGTGAGATTGGACCCTAAAAAGATTAATGGGGTCCGCGTCAGGTATATATTTGTGTAAAAGAATAGAAGCCCATTTGCTACTAGACCCTTTGTAAATTCTCCATATCAATTTGGCTCCAAAGGCTTGGTTTTTCCATAAAAGATTTTTAATACCCAACCCTCCTTTAGATATTGGTTTACATAAGGTGTCCCATTTTATAAGAGCAAGCTTTTTGTCCTCTGCTGGACCTTGCCAGTAAAAATCTCTGAACATTTTGTCTAAGCTCTTCTTAATGTTGGACAAGAGAGGGAGGATTGATAGGTGATACATAGGAATGGCTGAAAGAATAGCTTTTATCATAGTCGTTCTTCCAGCTTTGGTGAGCCATCTACCTTTCCATGATCTTTTCTTGTTTTCTACTTTAGTAAGTACTTGTTGCCATAGTTTGGTAGATAAAAGCCCTTTGTCCAAATCTATACCTAGATACTTGCATGGAAAATTACCTACTTTGTAGCCCAATAAGTTGCAAATCTCCTTTTCTACTTTCGAGGAAGTATTTATAAAGAAAATTTATGATTTAGACGGATTAACTTGTTGACCAGAAGCTCTCATGTAAAGGTTAAGGATATTTTTAAAGGTTTTAGCTTCTTTAACATTTGCAGAACCAGGCAGGAGTGTATCATCCGCAAACTGTTGATGCGTAATATTAGGGATGTTTTCTGATGCCTTTAAGCCTGTGATATTACCTTCTTGTTTTTTTTTGATATCGATCTACCTAGCGCTTCGGCCATGATGACATAGAGGAAGGGAGAGAGCGGATCTCCTTGCCTAATGCCTCTAGAGATACTGAAAAAACCCTCCGGAGTGCCATTAACAAGAATCAAGATTTTAGGAGTGGAGATACAATTGAAAATAAGGTTAATCCATTGTTTGGAAAAACTAAAGGCCTCTAAACATTTGCAAAGAAATCTCCAGTCAACTTTATCATATGCTTTTTGGATGTCTATCTTGATTAGCATACTGGGTTCCTTAACTATTTGGGCTGTATGAACCACTTCTTGGGCTATGATTATCCCATCCAAGATTGATCTGTTAGCCATGAACCCAGTCTGTTCTTCTGAGACAATATTAGGAAGAAGAATTTTAAGTCTATTAGCTATACATTTCGAAAGAATCTTGTAGATAGTATTATAAAGGGATATAGGTATGAAGTCACCTGGTTCAGTACTCTCATTTTTCTTAGGAATTAATGTGAAAAAGGTGTTTTTTATTTCATTTAACAAGGAGCCTAAGTTTCTGGTAGCTTCTACTACTTGCCAAACCTCCTCACCAACAAAATGCCAGCATTTTTGGAAGAAGCCAGCTTGGAAACCATCTGGGCCCAGAGCTTTGTCCGAATGAAGATGGAACACAGCTATTCTAACTTCTTCTATGGATAATTTATTATTCATCATCTTATTATCTGCATCTGAGATTAATTTAGGAATTGCTTTAAGCATTTCAGTTTGTGCTTTGAGGTCAGTAGCTTCAGTTTTGTTAAGAAGGGATTGATAGAATTGTGTAAGAGTGTCTGATATATGTTTTGGGTCTTAAGTGAGATTACCTTCCTTTGTCCTAATTTTAGATATTCTGTTGATACTTCTTTTGAAATTAGTAGTGTTGTGGAAGAATTTGGTGTTACTGTCTCCTTCTTTAAGCCAGGATTCCCTAGATTTCTGTTTCCAGAAGATTTCTTCTTTAAGGAGGATAGCGTTATATCTAGTCATTAATTCCTTTTCTTTGTGGTAGCGTTGTAAGTTCATACCTTGTTCTATTACTATATTATTAAGATCTGCTATCTCTTTTTCTAGCTGTAATTTTTGGTCAAAAATGTTGTTAAAGTTATTCTTATTCCATTCTAAAGCTTTATTTTTGATAATTTTTAGTTTGGCTGTTAAACAAAAAATTTTAGATCCTTTAATCGATATTTGTTTCCACCAATCTTCTAAGAGACTAATGAATTCCAGGTTTTGAAACCACATGAACTCAAATTTGAATGGATTTCTTGTTGGTTTAGAATCCTCGATGATTGACAGCCTAACTGGGAAGTGATCAGAACCTGCCTCTGGAAGAATTTCCGTAGAATACAGCTGGTTTGAGTTATCTAGGTTGACTTTGATAAAAAACCTATCCAATTTTTCAGCTATTTGACTAAAACCAGCTCTTCTGTTATTCCAAGTATAAATTCCATTGTTAGTATTAATACTTATTAGATGATTGTCCATTACCCATTTACTGAAATCTTTCTGTGCTAATGATATGTTTTGAGATCCTCTGAATTTTTCTTTCGGATCTAGAATAGCATTAAAGTCTCCTCCTATAATAAACTGATAATCTAACTTATCATTTAAAAAAAGGTGAATCTCTTGCCACACCCTCCTTTTGTCTTCATTAGGAATGGGTCTGTATACGTTAATTAACATGAATCTCAGGTTAGATTTTAAGCTTTTAACATCTACCACCATCCAATTATTATTATTAGCTATTGGTAGTGCTAAAACTTTCTGAGGATCCCATAGAACTGCTAATCCTCCAGATTGGCCTATTGACGACACATACTCTGCTTTCCAAATGTCTATTCATTTGTTGAACTTATTGCCTTCCTCTTTATTAAGTTTCATTTCCTGCAATAATATAATTTCGGATTCAAAGTTTTTAAGATATCTCTTAATAATTCTCTGTTTGTTAGGGGCATTTAATCCTCTAACATTCCAAGTAGTGACTTTCATTGCTCTGTGGGAAGGCACTTCCCCTTCCCTGTGTGCAGGATGTTAGCGATATTTTTTTGGTTACCCGCGTTACCGTCTAATGTTCTCAATTCTACTGCTGATTTCCTACCTCTTTTCTTTTTAATTTTGTTAATATTGGGGGTACTAAGACTCCCTCTGTTCATTGCTATGCCCAGTTGTCATTCGGTATTAGTAATACTGAAGAAACCTTCTGTAGAATCTTTGACTAATGTTAAACTTTTATTTAAGTTAAAGATGGTTTCTTCCTGCTGATTTAAGCTATTATGAACCAGTTCTGTTTGTACTTGAGGAGATTCCTCTTCTAAGATTTCTTTACCATACATTTCAATTATATCTTCTGATTTGCCAGATAAGTCTAGATTTAACGTTTCCAGCTCTAAAGGTATTGAGATTGCCTGTTCCTCCCCTTTATTAAGTATATTTTTAATTTCCATACAAGAGATCTCATTATCTGTTTTCATATTTTGTCCTGAGATTATATTCTCTGGAAGAGAGTTTTCCTTTCTTTCTTATGAATAATTTGAATCTAGTTTATTTGGTATTCTGTCAGAAGAACTAGGGAGATCATTTACTGAAATTTCTTTTCCCTGAGTAATGGGTTGTACAAGCTCCATTGTCAAAATGTTCTCTTCCTCTTTTTCTTCTAGGATACAGTTCTGGACTAGTTAATTAGAGTTTCTTTTTGATGTTTCAATTCATCAAAGTCGCAAATCTCATCCATGAACATATCTAAAAGATCATCCGTAAGGGGTTCTCCTAAATAATTTTTAATCTGATTAACTTCATCTTTACTTTTCTCTTCATTATCTATTGATGCAATTGAGTCTATACATTCAGGATTCAAAGGCTGATTTGTTCAGGGATCAACCTCCCATTCAGTCATTACCGGCTTGTCTTTAGTTTGTATGTTAATCTGTTCACTTTGATCTAGAGTTAACTGATCTGGAATTTCTTCCATACAACCATCCTCTACAGAAATATGGTGATTATTCTCTGATATATCTTTAATTTCCAAATTAGCATTGCCATAGATATCTATAAGAGGGGTTTCTACCTTACTGCTTAAGTTATCAAGATTATTGCAAGTCACCACCTGGTTGGTATTTTCAATTTGAGAATAGGGAGCCTCTAGATTCTCTATCTCAGTGTTCAATAACTTAAAACCTCCTCTATCATTTAAAAAGTCTACCTTTATATTCTTATCTAGGCTTTGATGTGTTTCTATACAAATCTTTTGAGTACACAGGGACTTCCTTTTTTCAATCTCAGAAAAGTCTACGAAGTCATCCAATATCTTAGGGTTAATAATTATGGAATTAGAGTTAAAACAGAGCTGTAAAGGAGGGATGAATTTCTTGTGATAGTTAAGGTTGACTATAATGATACTATCTGAATGTTTATGCTTAGTTTTAACGATCCTTTTGAATTCACCAATCCTGTTTCCTATGATTTTAATAATCTCAAAATGATTAAATTCTAAAGGCAAATTCCTTAAAATTACTGCTCTTTCTATCATAAAATCCTTTACACAAATGGGGTTGAACAAAGGAAACCAGTTACATATAAAAAAGGGCATATCTCTGAATTTCAAATATCCTTCTTCTAAGATTTTCTTCTTTAGATCACCACATTTGCAGCCTAAAAGAAAGAATTTATCTACTGTGATAGTAACACTTACCTCAGATGGGAGCATAGATACCAGACCTTTTAATATATCGTCAATGTGTGCTCTTGTCCCCATCCATTTGCATAAAGTACCTGTCTCTGCAAAAACATTTTGGTTATACACAATACATTTGTCATCCAATGATAACCTTAGCTGATTATGATCTGAAATACTACCTGCAAATGGTGACTCATTATTATTGTTACCATACCATCTATGAGGCGGGGAGTAAACATTATCATTATGCCTAGCTGTAGAATGATAGATCTTACTGCTAGGTTTAGCCAGAATAGGGTTTTTCCTATTCCCAAAGATCTCATCTCTCCCCCTCCGATGCGGAGGGCTGTAAGCATTAAAATCTCTATGCATTACATAAATATTCTTACTACCTTTAGATATACACTGATGCTGCTTTAGAGTTTTGTGAGGGGAAAGGGGAGAATTTCCCACATTTGTTTGTGTATTTCCATAATCCAAATGTGGTTTCTCCCAGAGACCTTCTTTCCCTTCCAAAACCCTGCCTTTCTGCTGGAGAATTGAATGTGGCTTCTTTCCACAAGAGTTATGCATTTGATTAAACACTTCAAAAGAGTTTTTCAAAATTACATCATTACTGCTAAGCTTTTTAGGGGCAGATCTTACCGGATTTTTACCTTTTACAACATGCCATTCATCATTGCAAGCTTTTCCAACCCCAGAAGTCGCCTTAGCCACTGAAATTCCCCCTTCCCCCATAGCAAATAGGGGTTCATAGGAGCACTTGGCCGGATCATGCCTGGAATACAGTGCCTTTGCGGTCCTGGGGCTGTCGTTTTTATTTTTCCTAGCTTGCCCAATGGTAGATTGATTCATAATGCAGAGTACTGGTTCCAGAGTGGATACCACTCTCTCTTTTCCAAAATCAGGATAAGATTGACCTTGAAGATCCTTGGGTAAATTTACCCTAGCCGGTCCATTTCTATATCTATCCCGTAATGCATATTTGGTCATCGCAAAGAAAGCCAGCTGATCATCCAATGACCGAACAGAAAATACCTTATGATTCGGCTTCTTGATCTGGATCCGATACCCATTGTCGCAAGGGATTTCAGATTTGTAATATGGGATCCTAGCATTATCAGAAATACTTAGTTTAGCCTCCCGAATGCTTTTTTCCTTCTTCTTAGCGATGAATTCCTTCAAATGGTCATAGTTTGGCTGCACTATCTCATTTTTCCTTCTGCATTCCTTCTTCTTGTGGCCATAGAGCCAACAATTAAAGCAATAACTTGAGAAAATTGTTGCAAAACCAGAATTTGAGGGGTTAGATGTACTGGAAGGAGTTTTATTCGAGATTGCACCAGGGCTCCTACCCTTCAGATGACCGTGATGCAGGAGCCCTAGTTTGATTTGCCTTTGCTGCATTGCTAATTTCCTTTGAATTCATAATTTTCATATTTTCCACCGACTAATGTTCTTTTTTGTTACTAACCATTCATAAATTTACTCATTATCTTAGGTAACTAATGTTAATTATTATTAATCAATTACTAATGTTTAATTTAATAAGATACTGAATTTACATTTGATGTCTTAGTCATTAAACATAATATATATTAAGAGGTATAATGTTTTTTGATAAATAAGAAATAAATATTGAAAGTTAATATTTACCAAATAAGATTATTGGAATATAAATGAAAACTTCATAATATTAATAAAACCATTAATTTCTCTATTTTCTTTTGGGTTTCCCATGTGTGGCTTTTCATTCAAATTTTGAGGGAAATGTCGAGGATTTTGTATGTGTTATTTGAAGTGATTTCTTTAAAGTTTTTCTGGGGGCTTTTAATGAATTTTGGTGGTCCATTTCTTGGGAATTGAATTTGGGGGAAAACATTTGATGTGGGTTCGATTTTTATGAAGGATTGGGAAGTGTGGATTGTGTTGTTTACTCACCATTTCCTTGCATTTCTATTCACGAACTAAGGTCTGAATTTATTTCCATCCAATTCAGTGGCTTCAATATTTATGAATTTGTGCTGCATCTTTTTATATTATATACCATAATAGTTTAAATCTGTTGTTTATTCATATTTTACTTTTCAAGGTATTGATTCCTCTTTATTGACATATTTCCCTTATGTTTCTTCTCTCCCAACGTTAATTAGGCCAGTAATTTTCTTTTGTGTCAATCTTCTTGCATATGGTTCTTTTCTCTTCCATAAACATTTTGGTTCGTTCTCTTTGGTGCAGTCTTGGATCTTTCCTTTCTCCTCATATTGGTATCTTTATTGTTGTTGGTTTTAACCATACATGGTAGTCTAGAAATTATATTTTTGGGACTTACATTTTAGCTCTGGGTAAGTGAATAAAGATGGGGGATCAAAAAGGGGTATAAGATATCACTTTTTCTCTTAAATCAGAAAACTCTGAACTTCGACGAGCGATTGAAGATACTTATAGTCAAAATTTTAAGATGCGACAAGAACAAGAGTTGTAGTACTCTGAATCTAGTTTCTAAAATACTAATTTATTTTGAAAATGGTGGAGATTAAGGCCCTCAAAAAGGGGGAGCACAAAAGTGGTCATGTTTTTTTGTGAAAAACACAACATAGTGTCTGGTGTGCTCCCCTAAAATGTTAACTTTTTTTTCAAATTTTTTTAATCACTTCAGTGAGAAGTTAGCTAACACCATGTAGTTTATCCTAGTTTTTTCTGCAATTTTCTTTTGTACATATGATTTTTCACGAATTTTCGAAGTGGAGACATCCTAAAAAATTGAAATATGACTGTTCTCCCCTAGAAATCATTGAAAACTAATCAAAAATTAAAAAAATAAAAATAAAGTGTGTAGAATGGAGTCTAGTTTCCAAAAAAGTAACTTGTTTTAAAATTTGATAAACGAGACAAAAGCTATGCCCAAAATAGTACTCGTTGGTTTTTTACAAAAAATGAACATACTTACAAAAAAAATTAGGGATGAAAAGCTTAACATAGTCAGAGTTTATGAGAGAGAGAGAGATCTATAAGATCTTATTATTTGATTTTGTCATTGTTGAAATACATGCAAACTTGACGGGGAGCACACATGAAAAATGTGATTTTTTTGTATGTTTGCTAAAAATCGCGTCTCAGACCTATTTGAATCATCCAAGCCTTTAGGTTGAATGCCCAAGGAAAATCCAAGCCTTAGGCTTGGTGTTTCCCAATGTAGTTAAAAAGGTACACGACAATTTGGCGTACGCCAAATATGGCGTGTGCCATATATAAGTAAAAAAGATTTTAAAACCTTCCACATTTCTTATATCTCACATTGTGAGGTACTTCACATGTGGTGTACGTCATATATGGCACACACCATATATGGTGTATGTCATATGCGAAGTATGAAACAATGTAATATAGTCCCTCTATCTCTCATCCTCTCTCTCACGCTTGTTATCCTCTCTCTCTCTCTCTCTCTCTCTCTCTCTCTCTCTCTCTCTCTTAAGGGGTCGTAAGACATCTTAGAATACATTGATGTATCCTAGGACCCCTTACTATGCATTAAAGTATGGTAAGGGCTCCTAAGGGTTTGAAAGAGGTCGTAGGATACACTAACGTATCCTATGATCCCTTTCAACCCCTTACCATGCTTTAATGTATGGTTGTAGCATCCTAAAAAGTTTGCACCCATAATTGGATGTCTTTTAGGACCTATTATACCCTATTTTGGTGATTCTGAGATCATAATGTCTTTATGCTTGATTTCTGCATCTTTCATTTTCTTCCTCCTCATTTTATCACACTCCCCTAGAACTAGGCAACCTCCGAGAAAAGTAATGGATGTACAAGGTCATCTAGGTCGGCCTTGTCCTAGAGCATTGCACATGATTTAGCTTTGAGCCCAATGTGAGGTTGTTTCTCCCAGATCTTTAATTGTGGTCAACCTATGAAATATTAAATCCCAAAATGGGGATAAAAGGACATTAAAGCCTCTCATTTTGACATCCATATAAACATATCCATATACACACATGCATACACAAGTGAAATCAAGCTTATTGAGGATTTGGATCCAACATTTGAAGGCAAGCATCACATTCAAGATCTCTAAGTCTCCATTTCTTCAAGATCCATTCATGAAAATGAAATCTTCTCTCATTGATGCAAGTTTCTCTCCCATGATGCCTAAGTAGAGGAATTCACGAGAAAGCAATAAGATCCATACATAATTCTTATTCTCTCTCCTTCTCCATTGAGATTATCAAGCATAAATTCATTCATGATCTAGGATTGGAAAGTGAAGGACCATGCATTTGTGAAGGCATCCTTGATTCTACATCTCAAGCATACACACACAAGCATCTTCACAGGTTTGACGTATCTCAATATCCAATCATGAAGGTTTTACATGCCAGGTGAATACTGACATTTATCTTGTTTACATTTACTTTATGTTATCTTTATTTAATTTCAAGGTTGAATCCTATACATGGGTTTGACTAAGGCAAACCTCTTTCCATAACATTTTACCCTTCTTTCATGTGTACAGTAGTAGGTAACAAAGTTTTAGATCCAGATTCGGGAATATCAATCACAGTCACAAGTACCCTATAAATTTCATCAGATTCGAATTTAAAAGGACAAAGTCAAAATTTCTACCCTATTCCTTTGGGATTGAGATTTTCACAGAAAGCATTTACAGGCATTAGAAGACCATATTTGGAGTTTTACCTAATTTTGACACCTTTGTGACAGTCAAAATTAGATATGAAGGTCCATTTACCTCTTCTTTCTTCAAGGTGAGTCCCTTCTCGCTATTTTTTCTCTTGCACTTACATTTGCACATAATATATGATACCATATGCTAGTCATTTATCTCTTTTTTTATCAATCTTGTCAATTTTATATATCATATCATCATTATTATTAAAGGAAAGCAACTCCAATTCTTCACTCTCACTTAGATCTTATATTAGGATGATCCCTTTATCCATTTTGGGTCATGCTAATTTGATTTGTTTGAGGGTGAGAGTTTGGGGAGAACGGTTTCCTTAATGTATTTTATAATTTGGTGAGTGATCTTCATCCTAGCATTGCCCACCATTTTATATAGTACATTTTTGTGAACCCGACTTATGATATTTCCATTCTGATTTTGGTGTTAGATTCCCTTTCTATGCATTTAGACATATAGATCTATTTGAATGCATTTACACCATATTGTTACAATCTTACAATTAGGTAGTCCTTGCATGATCTTCTTTCTATTGTATGCATAGGTTCATATCTTTGTATCTAGATTTTCATTGCATGTTTTTCATTTTTATAATCAAATCTCCTTATGAATGCTTTGCATTACATGTTTGAATCTGATTACATATTTCCTTCAAATCGTATAATTATATTGCATTTATTTTATTCTCTTGTGCATAATTTTTATCACTTTGAGTCCAACCTATAGCATTTCGGTGATAATAATTCATAGACTTATTGGTTCCTTTGATCCTGAGTCCCCCTTCTTTCGTAGGAATCTTGATGAGACCAAAATGCATCTTAATGATCACAATCCTATCGTAGATAAAAACTCTTCTCATTATTCTCATGATGCAGATGAATCTTTAATATTTCCTCCTGTTGAAGTCCAAAAACTTTCCCATGACTTTGAAAAGTTTGAACAGTGGTTAAGTAAAAAAACTCTAATCCTGAGGCTCTTTTTGTTGTAGAAGGCTTAAGGAAGTTTGTTCATAATGACGAACATGGTGTTAACCTCTTGCATATCATTTCACATCTCATTGATACCAATATCAAACCTATTATGGATTGTTCTCGAGAGTTAGGCTTCATTCCACCTACTACAAATGTTGAAACTTCATTGCTTATTTCTACTTCTATTCCTAGTGTGTCCATTTATGCTCCACCTATCATAACAACTTCAATTCAAAATCTCAATCCTACACATGTGAGTCTTCCTAATACTATTCTTCCTTCCATTCCTTCAAGTGTGCCATGTGTTACATTTCCATCATCCATGCCTACTTACCATAGTGTCTCGTTTCATATTCAACCATTCCTTCAATTTCCAGTAATGCTCCTAACATTTCTCATATTTCTCCTACTATCATTTCTACCGATTCTAACCTTAATAGCTTGGCTCAAATTGTGTCTTCTTTGCAACAACAAATTGCATCCATGACTAAATCCAATTTCAACATTCCTACTTGTGACATTTATAGTCCTTTGTCTTTGGACATTATCTGTGTTGTTATCCCACAAAATATGGAGATTCCTCACCTTGATAATTTTAACAGTAAGGGTGATCCTTCGACTCATGTTAAGACTTTTCAAACCTTGTGTAGTGATTTTTCTCATGACCATAGGTTCCTAGTGAAGTTGTCTACTAGAACCTTTTGAGACAAGGCCTTGCATTGGTGTTGTTTTTTGCCTCCTTATTCCATTGATTCCTTTCACAAGCTTGCTAATTCTTTCATTCAAAAATTTCAAAACAACATTGGTCCTCAAATTTCTTTGACTTATTTAATGCATTGTAAATAAGGTGTTAAAGAACAATTAAGCGACTTCATTGGTTTTCCCATTGATAAGAGTGATGTCGCATCCAAAAATTACAAAATAATTAAGAAACTGGAAAACTTCATCAAAATCAACAACTCATCTAACACTATTGATGAACAAGTGGCAGCAACATCCAATGGTGTGGCTCCTTTTTCATCTATTTTTAAACCTTCTTGTAATTACACTAAACTTTATGAACCTTTGCATAACGTGATGTTGAAGTTAATTAATTCTAATGTGTTAACACTTTCTCCTATTAAACCAATTGACACATCCAAACCTTTTCCCAAATCATTTGAAGCCGAATCTTTCTGCCAATATCAGTGTCAGCCTAGTCATGAACTGAAAATTGTTATCCTTTGACTATCGTTATCCAAGATCTTATTGATTGTAAATCTATATCTATTGAAGGTGACAATGATATTGGAAACAAATCAGTAACACCTCCCAACCAAAATTTGAAAATCTACACCAATCATTTTCCATCTCATTCAACCAATACCATTACCCAACCTTCTTGTTGTTCTAAATGTATTGATTACAATGACAAAATTAATGAAGCTAATCATGTTGTCAACCAAGTTGAGCAATTCAAACCTAAACCTCCATCAGAGCCTTGCATTACCTTTGATCCTGCTGAGACAATTAGAGCACCTAATGGTCCCTTCTACATTGTCACAAGGGTTGTTGATCTTCCTTCTCGTGGTGTCCTTATTAATCCAACTTGCATGGTGAATGTGATAGATGAAGAACATCTTTATAGCAAACAATTGCAACATGATTTCTATGATAGATCTGATGTTATGATCCAAACTTTTAATTGTTTCCTTTATCATTCCCATGGATCCATTTCATTTCATGTCAAAGTTGTTAGTAAAATTGTAGATGTTACCTTCATTGTCATCCCAACTTCTGATCAATTTCAAGTCAAACTTTGTAGTCCTTGGCTTTCCTCCATGAAATTTGTGGCTTCTCCTATTCATAAATGTCTTAAATTTCCTCATGATTCTTAACCATATTCTTTATCAGCCTTCAATTGCCTCGAGACTCAGTTGACCTTGATTTCTTTTGGCCTTCTAGGCCTCAACCAACCAAAACTCATCCCGACAATCTCTTTCAATCATACCAAGCTAACAAGATCCAAAATATTTGTGAGCTTATAAAACCTAAGGATGTTCCATCTCTTTGCCCTGGACGTGGACTTCTACCTACACCTCCTACACCTTTGATGTATGCTTGTGTTACACCTTTTTTTCCTATACACATTCTCCTCTAGTCATCTCTCAACCTTGTGTGGTTTCTTCTGTTCTCCCCCCTCAAGAATAAAAGGACCCGGTGTTGATTGATCCTTGACCCAAACCAATTCTCTAGCAAAACTAAATGCAAATGTCATGCTTGTGATCGTCATAGTAAGCGTCATGCTAGAGCCCGTCAATGTGCTTCTTAGAACATTGCTTCACCTCATACACCTACTCGTGCTTTGCTTCCCTTTGACCAACCCATGCTTGAGCCAATGGAGGAAGTGAATTTAAACAAGATCAAAATGAATAAACATGAAAATTCTATTTGTTTCTTAGATTCTTTTATAATTAATTTGGATGAAGAAGATACTCTTGATGATGATATTCTTGACGATAACAATGATATTCATGGTAGTGATTATAATGAAATGTATATTAGTATTGATCTTGATTTATTAGCTATGCTTTCAAAATAATTATCTATCACTCCTAGTAATAAACAAAGCGACCTATCTTCACGGCATAGTCCTTGTTTGGAACTGACTATTGTTCCATCTATCATGCTTGTTGTTGATCCTCTTGAGAGTTGCCCACCTTCCCTAAACGTTATAGACTGATATGGGGTTCAGGAGATACGCTTGACTAGATCCTCTTGTGTGGTGGATTCTATATGTTTTCCTATTGTAATGTGCTTCCCATGTGATGTGTTTCATGTTATATATTTTGTTTAGATTTCTTTAAACATCCCTTCTTGCTTTGTTGACGCAAGGTGATAGAGGAATCACAATGTCGTAAACATTCTTCTATTTGCCTATATCTTCTTGTATATGTTGTTACCTATTATGTTGTGCATGTGCCACTATTCATAAATGTGCCTTTGTGTTTTCTACTTGTGATGATGCAAAATGGTAGTTACCTATTCATTTTGGTCTTCATGATGTCGACCCAAAAAGACTCTTCTTCATAACTCTTACATGATAATTTTATTTCATTGTGCTTTTAGTTCTACTACCTTTAGGGGGTGATGACAGTTCATTTTGATATAATTCTGATATATATTAGTTATTATATGACCTACTGACCCCGGAGGTTGTAGATCCCTTTCGTGCTCTCTTTTGTCATGTGCTCATTTCCCTTGACTTGTCCTTTCTTGGGGGAATTTTACAATTGAAATGTTTCTTGTGGATTCTTGCATGCTTTGTTAAAGTCATTTCTCCCATTAAGGTGTTTGCAATCACTTTAACATGGGGGCATACACTCTGCTTTGTGTTTCACATTTTACACAAATGCACTATCCCTTTTGTGGATGAATAAGGAGGCAATAGTTTCCTTGTGTCTATCCTCCTTTTGATCCCTAAGGATACAATTATTTCCTTAAGCCTAATTGATTTTCCTTTGATCCCTAAAGATACAACACTTTCCTTAGGCCTGATCAATTTTTCTTTGATCCCAAAGGATACAGTGTTTTCCTTTATCACTTTTTCTTTGATCGCTAAGGATTCAATGCTTTCCTTAGGCCCAATCGTCTTGTTGTTGGACCCCTTAATGGATAAAATGCTTTAATTAAGGCTTGATCCTTGTTAATGGGTTAACTATCATAACACACTTTGCTAGACCACTCAATTCCATCTTTTAGTAGTGCTTTCTTTTATGTGGTTCACAATAAGACATACTCTTGTTGGGATATAAATCACCTCTCTCTCTCTCTCTCTCTCTCTCTCTCTCTCTCTCTCTCTCTCTCTCTCTCTCTCNTATCCCCTCTCTCTCTCTCTCTCTCTCTCTCTCTCTCTCTCTCTCTCTCTCTCTCTCTCTCTCTCTCTCTCTCTCTCTCTCTCTCTCTCTCTCTCTCTCTCTCTCTCTCTCTCTCTCTCTCCTTTTGAGTGATGTCTCTCTTATCTTGGTTTTGGACTTGTAGAGGACTTAAGTCACTTGGGGGATTGATGTTTCTTTGTCTCCTTGACCTTGATAAGATCATCCTTTGCATTTGACCTACTTTACCATGAGTATGAGTTTGTCTCATACTCCCACTAAAGTGGGAGCTAAATGTACCATACTAAAAAGTTAGTACCCATAATTTTATGTTTTTAGGACCTATTAGACCCCATTTTGGTGATTCTAAGATCCAAATTTCTTATGTTTTATTTCCACATCTTTCATTTTCTTTCTCCACATTTTATCACACTCCCCTAGGCCCGAGCAACCTTCAAGAAAATAAATTCCTAGAAAAGGCCATCCAGGTCGACCGTCCTAAACAAGGCCATCCAAGTCAACCTCGTCCTAGATAATTGTTCTTGATTTATTTATGGTCCCAATGCAAGGTTGTTTCTCCCAGATCTCTAATTGTGGTTGGCCTATGCAATATTGAATTCTGAAATGACTATAAAAGGACATAAAATCCTCTCATTTTAACATACATATACACACATGCATACACAAGTGCAAGATACTGGTGATATCAAAATAAAGTGCAATCAAACTTATTGAGGATTTGGATTGAAGATTTGAAGGCAAGAATCACATTCAAGATCTCCAAGTCTCCATTTCTTCAAGTTCCATTCAAGAAAATATAATCTTCTCTCATTGATGCAAGTTTATCTCTTATGATGACCAAGTAGAAGAATTCACAAGCAAGCAAGAAGATTCATATATATATTATTATTCTCTCTCCTTCTCCATTGAGGTTATCAAGAATAGATTCATTCATGATCTAGGATTGGAAAGTGTAGATCCATGTATTTGTGAAGGCATCCTTGATTCTACATCTCAAGCATACACATACAAGCAACTTCATGGGTTTGACAGATCTCAATATACATCCATGAGGGTTTTACATACAAGGTGAATACTAACATTTATCTTGTTAACATTTCCTTTATGCAATCTCTATTTCATTTCAAGGTTGATTTGTATACATGGGTTTGACCAAGGAAAACCCCTTTCCACAACATTTTCCCCTTATTTCATGTGTGTAGGAGTAGGTAACAGAGTTCCAGATCTGGATTTGAGAATAGCAGTCCTAGGGGGTTGTAAGGAGTCTAAAGGGGTCCTCAAATACATTAATCTATACTAGGATCCCTTACGATCGTGAAGGACCCCTTAAAATACATTAATGTATGGTAATGGGTCCTAAGGGGTCCAATGATACATTAATGTATCCTAGGACCCCTTACCATACATTTAATGTATTGTAAGGGGTCTAAGGATAAATTTTAGACCCCTTACCATGCATTAATGTATGGTAAGGGGTTGTAAGGGGTCTTAAGGAGTCCTCAAATATATTAATGTATATGAGGACCCCTTTCGAATCCTTAGGACCCCTTACCATAATTTAATGTATGGCAAGGGGTCCTAAGGGGTCGAAAGGCGTCCTAGGATATATTAATGTATCCTAGGACCCCTTTTGAACCCTTACCATACTTTAATGTATGGTAAGGCATCCCAAGGTATCCTAGGATACAATAACTCCTTAAGACCCCTTAGGACCCTTTACCATACATTAATGAAACATAAGGGGTCCTAAGTGGTCCAAGGATAGTGTATCCTTGGACCCCTTAGGACCCCTTACAACCCCTTACCATGCATTAATCTATGGTAAGGGGTTCTAAGGGGTTATGAGGGGTCTTAAGGGGTACTTGGATACATTGATGTATTTGAGGACCCCTTTCAACCCCTTAGGACCCCTTACCATACTTTAATGTATGTTAAGTGGTCGTAAGGGGTCCTAGGATACATTAATGTATCCAAGGACCTTTTACAACCCCTTAACATAAATTAATGTATGGTAATGGGTGCTAAGGGGTCTTAAGGGGTACTAGGATAGTATCCTAGGACCCCTTACTACCCCTTAATGCCCCTTAGGACCCTTTACCATACATTAATGAATGGTGTTGTAGGTCAAAAATCTTTTCGTTAATTTTTTTCTAAGAAACATGTATTTTGTCAAAGTGCATATTGAATCTTGAATCTTGAACCTCGTGGTTCAAGGTTCAAGGTTCAAAGTTCAATTTCCCATTTCCTGTTTTACAATTCTCATACAAAACTTTTGGTTGGCAAAGTTTTATAACTTGCGCATTTGAGTGTCTTCGTAATATCGAATCTTGAATCTTGAACATCAAGGTTCAAGGTTCAAGGTTCGCTTTTTCAAAATACGCTTATCTCTTTGCATGCCCGACCCGCATCTTTTCCCATTTTGGCGTAGATGTTTTTCATAGTCTTGAACTTTGAACTCCTACTTTTTGGTTCATAATTCAATATCTTCCATGCGCCATGCATTAGTCTGTTTGATCTATAAGTTTATCAATACATGACTGAGGCATAAGGGATTATGAACTTTGAACTTTGCGCTTCACGGTTCAAGGTTCAAAATCTGAAATGCAATCATGATCAAATATTTGTGGCACGTGTCGGATCTCACTTTGCTTTATGAGATTAGTTTCTGAAAAGACATGGAGTAAAGTCCAGCTCAGCAAAAGTACAGCTTGCTCGAAGATGAAATAAATAAAATTGGACGTGTCCAGCGAGTGATGGTGGAAATAATTAATTCATGACAAGCAAACATGATCACCAAAAAAGGGCAACTTAAATGTATGTATTAAATCTTCTCTTCTTTCCTTTTCTATTTATACACAACCGTTGGAAGCACAATCAAAAGTGAAGCACAGTGAAGGTATTTCCCCGGAAGCGAAAATAGACAACACCGATGAGTTTCAAGAAATCTTCCTCATTTTCCTTTCTGGTTTTAAGAATTATACGTTGTAATAAAGGAAATTCGAGTCTTTTTCGTCTCATTTTCTTGAAGTCGTTTGTTTAAAAATCACTATGAACAGTCTTAGTGAGTCGGCCTCTTAGGCCAAGTTTGTAAAGGAGAACAAGTTTTCTCCTATAAGTAGTTGTCTGCCAGAGATGCGAGACACAGTTCTTGTAGATGAAGACATAGAAGAGATTGTTCATAGATTGAAGAATGCAGAGGCATGAACCCTTTCAACCAAGATTGTAGAAAGTGGACTATTGGAGACCACTGGTTTTCCCGAAGTGACTCCGTTCCCTGAGTTGGTAGAGGAATGCAGAAACATGTATGATAGGATTGACAAGTGTATTTGTCTTCCTTCTGGAGAAGTGTTAGTGTCCATCAATAGACAGGTAGTCATGGTTGCCTTGAGAATCCCTCCTACAAAAACCTATGTCATCTGGGACTTTGAGAAGGCTAAAAAGGAATTTCACCTTAATTTCAAAGGTTATAGCAACAACATCGCCAGAGACTGGTTATTAAAAGAAGAAAGATGGGGTTCTAGGTTACCAAAACCTCCTAAAAAAGATCATTTGATAAGAGAGGTACGTGACATTGTGATCATGTTAAACAGATTAAAGGGTAAACCTAATGATATCATTTGGGAAGACTAGATGTATATTTTCGTCCAAGCTATTCTGAGTGAAGGAAAATATGTTGACTGGGCTGAGATAATAGCAGTAAGACTTCATGAATAGTTATCCCAGTCTGCAGAGGCATCCAATTTCTATTTATCTTTATATATGTTTTATGTTTTAGCCATTAGTAGGAGTTGGGAGGTTTTTCCCCATGAGCCATGGAAAGACGACATGATGATTTATGAATACCATCCTTATTTGCAGAAGAAGAGAAATCTAGGAAATTTCTTAAGAGTACAATATACATTCTTAGCCAAGCTTGTTTTCGAGCTAAGAGGAAAGGTAAATAATAGAATGTCTGAAGAAGCCATTGAATTGATCAAAATCTATGGCAGCTTCTTTGTTCAATTCCCCACTTTCAGTTACTTAAGGGTAGGAGGTTTCGGTGGTGTACCCATGAAGCTCCCACGATTCTGTTTGGATAAATATATTCTGTTAGAAATATGTAGATAAATACTCCAGGTAGGAGTGAAGTTCAGACCTAAGAGAGGAGTGGGTTCTTTCTTTCCTATTGATCTAGGACATTACCATTTAAGATTAACACATGCTATGTCTTACCCAAATGCGGAACTAAAGGCAATTAATCTTCCTTCTTATCAAAGGAGAAGCTACTTTGATCGAAAGAAATTCATGGCAAATCATTTCAAGGTGGATGCCACTTTTCTACATCAGCCAGAATTGGAAGATTTTTGGGTGGATTGTATAGATGAGTACGAGGTTGAAAAGAGACTACATTCCAGGCTTACTTTGAACCAGATTGTTACTTTGCAGATACCTTTTAAGGTTAAAGGATTCGATACTGATGACGAGGAAGATGTGATTGAACTTGGATACATGGAGCAGAATAATGACACAATGACCAGAAAAGTAGAATGGGGAAGAGAAGAAATGGAGGATGTGAATGCTCTTTCTCAAGAAGTGTTCAAAAGGACAGATAAATGGTTGAAAGAAATGAGAAAAAAGAAGAAGAAAAAGGCTTATGGTTTAGTAACCAAAAAAATTCCAAGAATTTCAAAACTCACAACTTCCCCTGCCCTTACTAATGAAACTGAGAAATTGCTTCCTGCAAGTGAATCTAAATCTGGAGTAAAAGCCCATCTTGAAGAGAAAAAGCCAATCCTTGTGCAATCTGAAAGGACCATGAGAGCTAGTTGCAAAAGGAAGGAAAAGATAGATAAATTCCCCTGCATCATAATAGACCTAGAGATAGAGGAAGGTGATTCCCATCCTTAGCAGAAATCTAAAATGGACAAAAACCCAGTCAGCCCTTCAAAGACTCAATCTACAGAAGAAGGTCAACAAGACCTATCAATATTAAGCACTCCTACAAATGCTTCTACACCAAAGACCCCAAACTGGATGGAGTTATCAGTCAGCAAGAAGAGGAACATTGTTCCTATCTCGGCCCCTATTAGAGACTTAGTCAACAAATCTCTTGGAAAGAATCCACAAGCAAAGAAACCCAAAGTGGAAGCAATGGTTGATGTAGATGCTAAAACATGTCATTGGATTGCAGAAATTTTCAAACCAAATTCTTCTAAAGCAAGTGATGAATTCACAGAGCAGGACTTCAATGTGGAAAAGATAGATTTGGGAATGTCTACCAAGGCCAACGACTTGAAGATCTTGAACTCAGTGAATAAGAAAATCAATCATCGTGTACAGAAGGATGCAGAAGACAAGATGAAATTGAAACAGGCTCTTTGTGAAATGGCCAAATACATTCAACAGCTTCACAATCTTGTACCTCAACCATTGTCAATAGTTCTGTTTGACCTAGATGTCAAGTCTCTGGAGAATCAAAAATTCCTCGATCAAGTCCACAAAGATAGGTCCATATCAAAGGCTTTCTTCCTCTGGATTGATAAGGTAACCAGAGAAATTACCAAGTTCACTTGTGATTTTAATATCCTGATGGAAAGATCTGAAAAAAATTCAAAAGTAGTAGAGGAAGATGTTGAAGTGTGGAAAAATGAAAAGGGTCAATTGGAGATTGAAGTACATAACATGGAAGATGTTTATACTTACCGTATAAACAAGTTCCTCTCTGAAAAAGCAGTACCAGAGGTCAATGAGAATTCACTATTTGTTGTTAAAGTGAACATGGAATGGGAAGGTGCACTATATGAGCAAGCCATTGAAGAATCTTCCCAGATAATTGAAGCCTGGGTCAGTGCGAGGAAAATCATGCATGCACAAAATGAATGCACGGGAAAAATAATTGGATTGGAGAATGAGTCTGGCTATGAAATGGCCAAAATACTTGCCTATTACAATCAAAAGGTAGAAAATCTGAAAGCTTCTAAGGAAATTAGGATGAAAGATCATTCAATTGTAGCTCATGTGGAGTCAGTAGTTGCCTACGGTTATAGACAGATGAAAATCTTTGAAGACAAAACCCAGCAGATATAGAACTTCAAGAATATTTGGGGGTAGAGATTTGGGGCGGTTTCTAAATCGAATCAAGAACTGAGAAAGAACTTCTCAGCTGCATTTGAGGAATGGAAAACAACAAAATATGCCACCAACACTAATGATGGAGTTGGAATTGGCCTATCGGCCAATTAGTTTTCTGGATAGTTTTTCTGTTTTGCCTTTTTCCAAAAGTTTTTGCTATCTTTAGGGCAGTTAGTTATGGAAAAATGAAATGGCCCTGCATGGCTATATATGCTATTTTTTACGACCAAGTGAGCGTTGGTTCTTTGAAAGAAAAACTTTGGAAACACTATTTATTTTGTTTAAGTTTTTTTTTTTGTGGTGGTTAATACTATGAATTCTGGATATATGAATATATTATCAGCTAATTATATAAGCGGATCTTGGTATTTTCATTGATCAGTTGGTCTCTTGTGTATGAATTTAATTTCAGTCAGAATTGAATGAGTATATTACTTTAATCTGCAAGTATATCTTAGAATTTAGTCAGTAATCTTTTTCAAGATTTGATATCCTTCTGAATCGGCCATTCTTAATTAAATTGTCTATTTAAGATTTGAGTCAGTTGGCTCAGATATCTTCAATCTCTTTAAATCTTAAAATAGTTAGCCATTTATCTATGATGAATGTGAATTGCAGCCTTTTGTACTTTCTGGTCAAAAGTGTATCTTGAAGTAAATTCTTTCTGAATAAAAGGTTATTACAAATTAATCTTTGTATAAGGTAGTTGCTCCTTTGAAGCAGAGAGTGTGGTTGTGAGTAACTCACTCAAATGTTAGCGCATTTTTCCTTCTGCTTTTGGGTTAAAAGAGTCATTTATTTGTAAATCTTCAAAAGGGAAAATCTGTTCACTAACAGATTTTTGGCGACTCCGCTAGGGACTTCATTTTTAAAGAAGATCAATATGTGATTTTGTCTTTGTGTGAGATTGAATCATGGTATTGCCTATTGATGCAATACCTGGTCAAGAAGAAATCCCTCTTGTCTTTCAACCTAACTTACACTTTTTAGATAATCGGGAGGACATTATTGTCGATTTAAATCCTCTAGCCTGGCAGTCAAGAGTAAGTAATCAACAATATCAACAAGTTTGAGTTGTTATATAGGAGGAAGAAGAGATTGGGGAGTGGATAAGAGAACTTCCCATGGATCAAGAGGCTATCATGGTGGATAGAGTAGCTCAAGGCCCCTAAGGACCTTAATCCTATATTCTCGTCCTTACACCAGATTGTTAGTAATAAATGAGAGGGGGGGGGTGAATCAGTAGCCTCAAAATTTATCCTTCAACTATTTACCACCAATCAAATAAACCTCATATTATTATGTCCCTACAAGATGCATGCCATGAAATACTTATAATGATTAATTGTCTATCGGTTTTCCTTCTCTGTCCTTATTCTCCTTGATTACCGATAAGCAGTAAAACTATTTACCGAAACTCAGTAAATAAGCAGAGTATACTAATCAATCTAGAAATGCATATGTGAAATGTAAAATAGTAAAGTAATAAACCATACACACATAACACATGGATTTTAATATGGAAACCCTGTTAAGGGAAAAACCACTGGTACCGGTACCCCAATTTCTCACTCTTCTGAAGTGAGCCCTTTTAGGAGCCAACCCTGTTAAAGGTTACAAACACACTGTTAAGTGTGACCTTGTTAGAGGATTTTATACATAGAGGTTGTCACTTAGTATCGGGCATCTATTTCTACCATCCTTGAATCAGCCTCCTTCTTAGACTGTCAATAGGTATCGGGCAAGTCCAATGCTACTTATATGAATCAACCTTTTTGGCACTCCTTGGGATGTACCTCAATATATAGAAGATTGTTAAGTCCTACTCTGTTAAGAGACTTGATGCTTCAATGGTTAAACTGAAACACTATGATCTGTTTATAATGCAACTTTGAATTGCAGATTTTCAGATCTATTTAAGTACATTACCTCTTTGGTCAATGTATCAATTCAATTCTTTGTGCTCCACACTTTCTGCTCTGTGATGTTGTGCTTCACTATTCGTCGGTGTCTGCAGAATTCTTTAGCTCTCCTTTAGCTTGATTGATCAGGACTGTATGAAGTTCTTCTTCATCAGTTTCTCTTCAGCATCCTCTTTCTATTCACTCCCCTTCCCATGCATTTGGAAATGAATTAAGCTTGTCTCTTGTATAGACATAATATTCACCGTTTCTTGATTCTTGATTCTTGATTCTTGGCGTGAAAAACAATCCAGCCAATTTTATTTAAAGCATAACTCCTAATTTGTCTCATAGTTATCTTCATGCCAGCTGTATAAATTAGCTTTAAATCAATTACTTAACTCTGGTCGAATAAAACAAAGGAAACAACCAGTTAAGTATATCTTTAGCTCTTGCCAGCTAGATATTTTGTCATTTTCTGAACTCTCTGTTCCATTGGTCAACTCTATAGTTATTCATCAGTGACAACTGCCAGTTCCCTCCGTCGGTGTGACTTTAGTTAGCTTCAAGATCTCTGTCCATTGGGCATCATTGGATTTTACTCGTCGGGCAACTCTATTTTCAGCTTGTCGGGCATCCCGTGGTTTTGCTTCATCGGGAAACACTATCTTCTGCTCTTCAGGTATCACTGTGACTTTTCTTCTTTGCCTTTACCGATGGTGTGCACTCCGTCGGTGTTGTCTGTCACTTGGTGAATACTTGACATTTATGCATTGCTGAAAGCATAACCTTTGTTCCATTGAGTCTCTAAAGTCTTTGGCATTACGTACATGACCGTACAGATGATATTAAGTTGACATCAATGACAATACAAACCATTAATTGATTTAATGTCTTACATTATCTTCAAATTAACATTGTCAAACATTCAATCAATTACATGTCATCAATCTCTCCCTTTGTCATCGATGGCAACATAATATATTATCACACTATACTATTTCTAATATAATATGAAATACAACAGTTGAGATTTGTCAAACTACCAATCATTTTGTTCTGTCAATCGATAAATGTCTTATCACCGGTAAGCTCTGTTTTAGCTTAGATTTGATTCTTGCCACTTTTTACTTTCTGATGTGTTGAGTCTTCTTCTTGTATAAATTTGTCTCCTTTGCCTGTTCTCTCTTTTATGATGTCTTTTTCTCTTTTCAGCAACTCTCCCTTTGTATAAACTCTCATACAGTTTGCTCTCCCTAAGGATATAATCTGTCCATGTTGGAGTAATCTGATGATGGATAATCTCTCTTTTTTAGAAGAATGTGATAATATGGATAATCTCTCTCCATTTGACAACAATGCCAAACAAATATTTGACATTCATGTCAAATAATCTTTTCTCTCCATCCATAATATATTCCTTGAATTTTCCTTATCCATCAGTGATACATTAGTATGCTCTGGTGCTCGGTTATGATATATACCTCTCTGTATATAGATGTATCTTTGAAGTTCATCTTTTTTCTCTCATCAACATGAATGATATTCTAATAATATGTAGGCTCATGCAGCCTTCAGTCTTTTACTAACTGGTAGACAAGGGTTTAACCCCTAGTCTCTTTCTCAAGTACTCAAATGTATCCTTGGGTAGTGGCTTGGTGAAGATATTAGCTAATTGTTCTTTTGATTGCACATACTCAAGTATCACCTCTTTTTCTTGAACTTGTTCTCTTAAATAATGATACTTGATTGTAATGTGTTTAGTCTTGGAATGCATGACTAGATTCTTAGAAATTTTTATTGCACTGGTGTTATCAAAATAGATAATCACTGGTTCTAAGATCTTCATATGCATACCTTCCAGCAACTGTTTGATCCATGCAATGTTTGAGCAATTTGCAGCAGCAACAACATATTTTGCTTCTGCAGTAGACTGAGAGATGCATCCCTACTTCTTGCTAATCCATGTGACAAGTCTGTCACCCATAAAGAATGGTCCTCCAGTTGTGCTCTTCCAGTCATCAAGATTTCCAGCCCAATCAACGTCGGTAAACACCTTAAGTTCAAATTTGCCTTCTCTTCTATACCATAATCCAAATTCCCTAGTATTCTTCAGATATCTTAAAATTATTTTCACATCAGTCATATGTGATTCCCCGGGGTTAGCAGAAAATCTAGCAACAATTCCTACTGCATGTGCAATATCTGGTCTAGTGTGTACAACATACATGAGTTTTCCAATCATTGATCTGTACAAAGTCTGATTTACCTTTGTTGTCTTATCTTCCTTTGTCAACTTACATCCAGTAGCCATCGATGTTCCAACTGGTTTGGAATCTTCCATCTTGAATATTTTTAGGACCTCTTTTATGTATTTGGACTATGTAATAAAAATACCTTCACTTTGTTGAATGATCTGTAGACCAAGAAAGAACTTGATCTCTCCAAACATAGACATCTTGAACTCTTTGCTCATCTCATCAGCAAATTATTTGCATAGCATATCATTGCCTCCAAATATGATGTAATCAACAAATATTTCAACAATCAAAGTGTTATCATCAATATCTTCTTTCAAATAAAGATTACTATTTTCACTAGTCCTTATAAATCCAATACTTATTAGATAGGAATGAAGTCATTCATACCAGGCTCTGGGAGCTTGTTTCAATCCATACAAGGCTTTGTGAAGTCTACATACCATGTTTCTCTTTTCTGGATCGACAAACCCTTTTGTTTGTTCAATGTATACCTCTTCTTCAAGTATTCCATTTAGGAATGTTGACTTGACATCCATTTGATATACTTTGAATCCTTTATATGCAACATAAGAAAGTAGTATTCTTACTCCTTCTAGCCTAGCAATAGTTACAAAGGTTTCTCCATAGTCTATACCTTCCTCTTGTGCATACCCTTTGCATACTAGTCTTGCTTTGTTCCTTGTGACTTCTCCATTCTCGTTCAGCTTATTCTTGAATATCCATTTTGTACCGATGACATTCTTGTCATATGGTCTTGGCACAAGTGACCATGTTTTTTTCTTCTCAATCTACTCAATCTCATCATTCATCGCACTTATCCATTCTTCATTATCAAGTGTAGCATTGACAGATTTTGGCTCAAACTCACAAATTAAATAATTTGAGGTTAAAGACTTACTTCTTGTTCTTGTACCAGCTTTCTTATCTCCTATGATCTGGACCTCTGGATGGTTCCTTCTTACATATCTTGCAAGTATAGGTATAGTTTTTTGTCTATCAGCTTGATCATTATTTTGATCTTCATTATGTTCTTCATTACCTTTCACCTTGATCATTATCTTGACCGTCGGTAACAACAGTCTGACCGTCGGTTGCAATATTCATTTATTCTGAAATTAAGCACTGTTGCTCGGGCAGAGTGTTGGGTTCTTCACAATATACAAACTTTTTGTAGTCATCTGGTTCTTTTATGCTTTCCAACTTATTCTTTTCTACAAATTCATCAATCTTTACATTTGCACTTTCAACTATTTTGTTAGAGGCCTTGATGAGACATTTAAAATCTTTGCTTTTGGTAGAATACCCCAAAAAAATACCTTCATCACTTTTGGCGTCAAGATTTCCATTTCTATCATCCTTTAAGACATCACATTAACTACCAAATATTTTGAAGTAACTTACATTGGGTGTTTTACCATACCATATCTCATAAGGTGTCTTCTTTGTGTCCTTTAATTGTACTATGTTAAGTGTATAGACAGCAGTGCTGACAGATTCCCTCCAGAAGATTTGGGTGATGCCTTTCTCTATCATCAGTGTTCTTGTGCAATCAACTATTGATTTGTTCCTTCTCTCAGCAATCCCATTTTGCTGTGGTGTTCTTGGTGCAGAAACCTATCTTTTTATACCATGCTCATTACAGAAATTAGTGAATTCATCTGATATAAATTCTCCTCCTCTATCTGATCTCAAAAATTTCAAATCCTTACCACTTTATTTTTCTACCATAGCCTTATACCATTTAAACATCTCGAATGCTTCAGATTTATCTTTTAGAAACATAATTGTCATGACTCTAGAGTAATCATCAACAAAGAGAATAAAATATCTATCTCCATAATAAATTTTTGTCCTCATAGGTCCACATAAATCAATATTGACTAATTCTAGAATATCATTAGATGTATGGGTTTTACTTTTGAAACTTGACTTTGTCATTTTACCTTTTTGACAATTTTTGCACATGATGTTGTCTGGCTTTGTCATCGTCGGTAAGCCTCTTACA
>MU228335.1:849629-867696 GCA_018584345.1 Thuja plicata
TACATTAAAGTATGGTAAGGGGTCCTATGGGGTCTTAGGATACATTAATGTATCCTATGACCCCTCAGGACCCCTTACCATACATTAAATCATGGTATGGAGTCTAAAGGTGTTATAAAGGTTCCTAGGATACATTAATGTATTATAGGACCCCTTTCGACCTGTTAGGATCCCCTTACAGTACTTTAATTAATGGTAAGGGGTCCTAGGATACATTGATGTATCTGAGGACCCCTTAGGACCCTTTAATATACAATAATGTATGGTAAGGAGTTCAAAGGGGTATGAATAGGTCTTAGGATACATTAATGTATCCTAGGATCCCTCGAGAAAAGAGTTGGAAGAGAGTTGACATTGTAAAGATTGTTGACAAAGTTGAAAGAGTTGATGAAGATGTTAAAAGGTGAAGTAGAGGAGAAGTATGCAGAATGAAGCCAAGCTTATGATACTAAACTACTGAGTGCAGAATAAGGTAACAAAGATATAGAACACACTGAGTCTGGACAAGCATTAGAATGATGCACTTTTATCAGATATTTTGTAGTGAATTTTGTTGTAAACAGTGAAGTACAAATCCCGCTTGTGGGTAGGCCTTAATAGGTCTTATATTTTGTAAATCATTTAACCAGGTACATCTCTTAGATTAGAGATTGTGAAATCCTCTAACAAGGTAGACTGAATAATTATTTTGTACTCTTAACCGAGTATAGTACTCCTAACATGGTAAGCTATCAGAAGTAGCTAAATTTGTAGCTCTAACCGAGCAACCTTTTTACTGCAGTAGTGAAGGATTGTGGGTATCATCCCTGCCACAGTTTTTTCCTCTAACAAAGGATTTTTGCGTGACCAAAATCTATGTGTTATGTGTTGCATATTTTATGGTTTGGAATATTTACTTTATGTTCATCTTATGCATTGTATTCAACTCGGTAATAGATCAAAATGAATGGTTAAAAGTTTTTAAGGGTACCGATTCACCCCTCCCCTCTCAGTACATAAAATTCCTAAGTTATTCCAACTATACTAACAATTGGTATCATATCTAGTCTCTTGAGAAAAGGGTTTAACCACATAAGAGGAAATATCATGGCTATGAAAAGTTACAAGCAATCTAAGAAGATTGATAGTCTTGAGTTTGAACTAAAAAATGCACGAGAGGTGTTTGAAGATTTGGAAAGAAAGTTGGAAAAGTCCTTGAGAGTGAGGAAGAAAATGTGCATTGAACTTAAATCCACTCAAGAACATGTTGATAATCTTGAGACATCATCTGAAGGTAGTTTGAGTGATGAAGTTGAATTGGCCATTATAGAACTCTTGGAAAAGAAAAAGACACTCACCGAGCAATTGAAGTCAGCAAAGAAAGATCAAGAGGCACAAAAAGTAAGAATCGTTGAGATACTTGACTCTAAGGGAGTAGTTGAAAATGCACTAAAATTATCTGAAGAAGATAAAAGAGAGTATGAGACTAAAATAGATGAAAAAGAATCTAAGAATTAAACACTGAAATGTGAAGTTGAAAGATTGGCTAGGGAACTTGTAAAGAAAGAAAATTGATTAGGTATTAGGTGTGTTGTATTTCCTTAACCTTTAAATTTAATTTGTAATTGATGGATGTGATATTGTATTGTTGATTAAGCATATAGGGGGGAGAAAGATAAGATGTTCCTCTTTTATCCCCAAATGCACAAATGAAAGATCCAAATTGATTAACCCTAAAGAAGGATCAATGCACAAATGAATTGCCCATTCGAAAATGAGAGAAAGAAAGAAGATCTTAAATTTTGTTTTATGATTAAGGAGATATGATATATAATAGTAATTGAAAAGAATGAAAGGAAGTACCAACCTTAAAGAATTTCATATCTGAAGAATGCTATTTTCTAAGGTTTGTACTCTGTTTATGGAAAATCTAAAGTATGATCCGGAACTGGAATGCAAAGATGAACAAAACCCAGAAATATTTTTTGATTTGACACCATCTTAAGAAAAAGGTCGACCTTGACTGAATAATCTCACCCCTGACCCAATAATCTTGGCCCTGACCTGCATAGGTCTGACAAAAAATCTATTCGCGGATCTCGATAGTTCGTTGAAAAGGGTATCCAGATCTGAGTTCAAATCTTCAATCCTGAACCTGTACCTACAATAAAAAGAGATTTGTTTGTTGGGGGGGAGGGGTTTTCCTTAGTCAAACCCCGATTTGGGAATTAACCTTGAAAACAATAAAGCATAGAATGCTAGCAAGTAGTAGAATTAAATCTAAGAATGAAGCTATGATATTCAATAGACATGTCAATATAATTCAAATGTAGACAAATATGTAGATATGAAAACATGGACTTTAGAAACCATAAACCTCCATGATTTGTATGTTTTAAATCCACCTTGAAGGGAGAATGAATGAGTGTTGAGGATGCACAAAGGATCTTGAAGGAAGATCACCCCGCCATGATGGCTAGATCCAGGGCTTGAATGATAGATCTTGAATGCTTGAACCAAATCCCTTCAAATGGCTTGAAAGCTTGAATCCTTGATCTTTAATAGAGTACTTGAATGCTTGAGAGGAAGAATTGAACACCTTTAAAGCTTGAGAACATGTAGAAAAATATATGCTTGAACCTTTTTCTTCTTGAAAAAATCTTGGTTTAAGCCTTTTGCACTTAGAAGACTTCTCATTGCTTAAAATCGCTTTTTTTTTTTAGAAAATGGGAGGAGAAAACTTCCTTTTATATGAAACTAGGGAACAATATTATAAGGAAGCCTACATAGGAGAATTAAATTCCAATTAGACCCATGTGTCTAGAAGAGGACCTATATTAAATATAATTTAGGATTTGCTGCTTTGGAACCCAAAACAACCGACCTGGAAGCGGGAAAAATGAATTTTTTATGACCTCTGGAAGCCGACAAGCTTCCAATTTTGAAAGGGGGACCCAGGTCAAGGTTGAGGTTGAACTTGACCTAGGTCAAGGTCAAGTTTGACCCTAACCTAGGTCAAGGTTGAGGTCGGGGTTAGAACCCCTAGAAAAAGTGCCAAGTGGGATAGAAGGTGCCCGGAGAGGCCCAATCAGGGTCCTAAACAGGCACAGAAGTAGGAGATGATGCAGAGATGAGGGGAAAATATGATGGTGGTCAAAAAAATCCCCTAAGGAGGGCTAAACATTCGTATCATGGAAGTGCTTCCATTTTTAAGACGATACATTAAGTCCCCACTTTAGCAAAAGTATGGAAATCGAGCATGCTTTCAATAAAGTTAGAAGAAAGACTCTGGTGGATCGCAACGAGGTAGAGCATCACTAAGTCAAGGACATAAGTCCTCAGACCAAGGATACTAACTCAACATACATGCATAAAAGATATGAAAAATAAAGAGCAATCAATCATAGAAACATACATGACTACATAAGCAAGACAAGAGCAACACTATAGATAACATAGCTTCATGATCTAATCCTACTAGCATGAAAGCAAAAGAGAGAGAAGGAAAAGTGATTAGCTCGCCTAGTAAGATGCCCACCTTACTATGAATCACCAAGGAGGGAGAGCCCAATAGGCTCACCCATAAACTGTGCTTGTAATTGTAATGCGTCTTCTGACGACTTTTGAAAATATCCATAGATCCACATTCTTGTATCACTATGAATATAAAATGCGTGTCTTTTCAGGATTTAGCAACTTATGCGCATTACCTTCCAAGGATTTAGCATATTGAAAATTTAAAATGGTGCATGTCTCTTCAGGATTTAGTAACTTATGTGTGTTACCTTCTGAGGATTTAGCAAAAATAAAAGTAAAAATGTGTGTCCCTTCAGGATTTAGCAACTTATGTGCATTACCTTATGAGGATTTAGCAAAAATAAAAGTAAAAATGCTTGTCTATTCAGGATTTAGCAACTTATGTGCGTTACCTTCTGAGGATTTAGCATGCTAAAAATGTAAATTAATGTAAACTATAGTACAAGGGAAACCCTATATATGCCCCTTTCCTTATCATGACTACCCACTAGGCAGGATAAGGAAGAGAAAAAAGGTTACCTATTTCACAAGGTAAGGAGATATCCAGCTTAACAACAATGTATACTATATCCTTAGCGAAGAATCTTGACCCTTACATCCAAGAACATAGATAATCATGAAATAGATATGTCACTTATGGAAAAAGGATCCTCAAAATGGGAAGAGATCTTATCAACAAGACCCTCACCATAGAGGAGTGCTTAGGATAAAATGTCATCTTCTAAAGAAAAGAGGGACCAAAGATTCAGTCATCAAGCCCCCTGTAATAAAGAGGAAGAGGAATCTTAGGATGAAGGCATCAAACTCTAACCCAAAGCAAGAGCAAGAGTTTATCAAAAGCATAATTTTCAAAATAAAGAAGAGGTGATGACCTAGGACAATCACCTCTTATATAAGAGGGTATCCATAGTAAAAAAACATACATATTTATAAGGAAATAATGTTATATGATAAACAAATGTCACTAAGCTAAGGAAAGTAAATCCTTAGATAGATGAAGGAGGAAAATACCTTGCCCCCCAGGTGTGAAGGCAAGAGATGTATCAAATTATATCAAGAGATTTTATAGCAAAGAGATATATTTACAAAATAAATGTCCTAGAAAATATATCATGAATGATTTGTAGGGATAGAATATAGAAAGAATAACCAATTAAACTCCAAACAAAATATATGCTAAGAGAAAAATGGATCCTAGAAGACTGGAATAAAATACCTCTTGCCCCCAGTAAAGAGACCAGAGGAAAAAAAAAATGCAATCTAACCTCTAGAAGAACGAGGGGAATGCCCTATATCAAAATTATGAAGAAATTGTAATACTGCATGAGAATGAGATATAATTCCCAAAGCAGCTCTCTCTCTAACATATAGCTTAAATGCACATAATCAACAAGTAAAAGTTTATTAGTATAAAGAAAAGGACATTTATATTTAGAGAGAGAATTTCTCAGAATAGGTTTGAAGATTTCTTTCTTGGAATTCATTAACTGGACATATAATTTATTAGCCACATCTTGAGGAGTATCATGGTGATCTAAAGAAGGTGTTGGAAGAAGAAAATGAAGAGGAGGACAAAGGTTAAGATCCACTACCTTTATTGGAGGAGGTGGGAAACCTATACCATGCATATCTTGTTTAGGAGATGAATGAATTGAGTTTTTAATGCCTTGTTCATTGATACCAAGTCCTAAACCTTTATAGCCTTGTTTATCCACCATAGTATATCTAGTAGTGTACCTATCTTGTAAAGCTTCAATAGGAGGAGATTTATTATGGTGTTTATGAGAAAATGTTGTGTATGGTGGAATGATAGGATTAGAAGAGGTTTCCTTGTTTTTCCCTTTATCATCATCATGGATTGGATAGGGAGGTGAAGGTAAATAAAAGAATTCTCAAACATCATTATCATGGATCCTAGCTTGAGCCCCATCATAAGTGTGGGAATAAATAGGGATTGAAGGCGGAGAAATAGAAATAGGAATATTTGGAATTGCATTAGGATTGATAGGATTAGGGTTAGGAAGATTAGGAGGTGAGGTATCATCTACCCAATTCTTCACATAATCCAAAAGAGTAATAAGTCCACTACACAAATCCTTAATGAAAGTTTTGAAAGTAGGAAGACTAGTATTGGTTAGTCTCAAAATAGCATAAGCAAGTGAAACATGGAGATTAAAAAACATGATGAAATGGATGATACTCTCATAGACATCATAGGTACTACAAAGAGATGCTAAAATAAGCATAATAAGAAAAATAGCCATACACCAAAAGATCTTCATAATGAATGAGATGCAAGAAGTGTTGTTGTATTTTTATGAATATGTATAACTTTTTGTATTTTAGAATGCAAGAGAATAAAAGAAAACTAATTTAATATGTATGCAAGAGCTAATGTGAGAGGCAAATTATCTAAAACCAACAAGAAAGAGTTGTCTATCGCGGGTTCACCAAAATGTAAAGGAAGAAAATTGATTAGGTGTATGACTGTGTGTTGTATTTCCTTAACCTTTAAATTTAATTTGTAATTGATGGATGTGATATTGTATTTTTGATTAATAATATAGGGGGAAGGAAGATAAGATGTTCCTCTTTTATCCCCAAATGCAAAAATGAAAGATCCAAATTGATTAACCCTAAAGAAGGATCAATGCACAGATGAATCACCCATTCAGAAATGAGAGAAAGGAAGAAGATCTTAAATTATGTTTTATGATTAAGGAGATATGATATATAACAGTAATTGAAAATAATGAAAGGAAGTACCAACCTTAAAGAATTGCAGATCTGAAGAATGTTGTTTTCTGAGGTCTGTACTCTGTTTCTGGAAAATCTTAAGTATGATCCGGAACCGGAACGTAGAGATGAACAAAACTCAGAAATCTTTTTCTTATCTGACATCGTATTAAGAAAAAGGTCAACCTTGACACACTAATCTCACCCCTGACCCAATAATCTTGACCCTGACCTGCACAGGTCTAACATAAAATTTGTTTGTGGATCCCGATAGTTCGCTGAAAAGGGTATCCAGATCTGAGTTCAAATCTTCAATCCTGAACCTATACCTGCAAGAAAAAGAGATTTGTTTGTTGGCGGGGAGGGGTTTGCCTTAGTCAAACCCCAATTTAAGAATTAAACTTGAAATCAATAAAGCATAGAATTCTATCAAGTAGTAGAATTGAATCTAAGAATGAAGCTATGATATTCAATAGATATGCCAATGTAATTCAAATGTAGACAAATATGTAGATATGAAAACATGGACTTTAGAAACCATAAACCTCCATGATTTGTATGTTTGAAATCCACCTTGAAGGGAGAACGAATGAGTGTTGAGGATGCACAAAGGATCTTTAAGGAAGATCACCCCACCATGATGGCTAGATCTAGGGCTTGAATGATAGATCTTGAATGCTTGAACCAAATCCCTTCAAATGGCTTGAAAGCTTGAATCCTTGATCTTCAATAGAGGACTTGAATGATTGAGAGGAAGAATTGAACACCTTGAAATCTTGAGAACATGTAGAACAATGGATGCTTGAACCTTTTTCTTCTTGAAAAAATCTTGGTTAGAGCCTTTTGCACTTAGAAGACTTCTCATTGCTCAAAATCGCTTTTTTTTTAGAAAATGGGAGGATAAAACTCCCTTTTATATGAAACCAAGGCACAATCTTCTAAGGAGGCGGACATAGGAGAATTAAATTCCAATTAGATCCATGCCCCTATAATAGGACCTATATTAAATACAATTTAGGATTTTCCTCTTTGGAACCCAAAACAGCCGACCCGGAAGCGGGAAAAATGAATTTTTGATGACCTTCGGAAGCCGACAAGCTTCCAATTTTGAAAGGGGGACCCAGGTCGAGGTCGAGGTCAACCTTGACCTAGGTCAAGTTCGAGTTTGACCCTGACCCAGGGGGTTAGAACCCCTGGAAAAAGTGCCAGGTGGGATAGAAGGTGCCCAAAGAGGCCCAATCAGGGTCCTAAACAGGCACATGAGCAGGAGATGATGTAGAAATCAGGGGACAGTATGATGGTGGTCAAAAAAATACCCTAAGGAGGGCTAAACATTCTTTTCATGGAAGTGATTCCATTTTAAGATGATATAGAACTGAAAACTAAAAAAAGCAATGAGATACTAAATACAAATGATGAAGCACTAAGATCATTGGATGCATAGATCAAAGGTCAGAAACAACCTAGTGACAAAACTGGACTTGGATTCAACAGTGAAAGCACTATTGATAAAGGAGAATTATCTAAGCAACCTGAAAAACAAGACACTTCTGCCCCACCAAAGACAAACAAGCCTAGTTACCACTATGGGAAATCTAGACATATTGAAAATGTATGTAGAAGCAAAAGAGGTAAGTCACCGAGCTTACCTAAGTTTGATGGGTATTATTATAACTACAATAAGTATGGGCATCGAGCATTTGAATGCAGATCAAGAACTGTAAACAACACAAGGAATCCTAAATTTGATTGATACTACAGTACTTGCAACAACTACGGTCACAAGTCTGAAGAATACAAATCACCAAGGAGAAATGACAAATGGGTACCGAACTGATAGAACATGCAAAGTAACTGACAAAATACATCTATACCATGGGAATACAATACAAGGATATCATTTTTAGTCTATGGAAGGTATGGAAATATAGCAACAAATTGTATGTTACTTCATGGAAGAACTGTTGGAAAGTGAAGCATTTTGGAGTGTTATGGGACACTTGAGGGTTGTCAATTATGGCAGCACATTTGATATGATGACCGCTTGGATTTGTTTACAATTTTGGAGATGCAGATAGCAAAATGACTTAGTACAGTAATCAATAAGATAGAGTATAGTAGTATAGTTTTGGACAACGAAGATAATTTACGATGTTTGATGACATGTGAGCTTAGAAGAAGACATTTTGGAATGTGTATGACCTTCAGTTAAAGTCGCTTGAGTTTTGGTGATGATCACAGTGAGTTACAGTATTTTGAAGTCATGCGAAGATAGAGTAACTGAGAGACAGGGCAGATGAACAGTCACGATGATTAAGGAAGTATGAGATGAAATCCAAACGTGCTAAGTTGGATTGAAAATGTGGATTACCTATCCTTTGGTAGTATAAGGTCATAGACTTTGTATTTACTCTTTGCATAAGTATTGATTCTATTTTGTAATGTATTAGAGAGCCGATTGAATGATGTAACACACACACACACACACACAAAGATCTTTTTTGTTAAGCAAAGTATGATGAGGATGTGAAAGAAAAGGAGGCAACAATGAGCTGATGGAATGCATATAATACAATTACAATCCATAACATGAACTATCTAAGCATAGTTGATGCTTGTAATGTTCATTTATGAGATTGTGACATAACTATTTTGTATTGTAAGAGTTGTATGCTCAGTGTACCTTTAACAGGGTTTTGTATTCCCCGAACAAGCAAATGTGCTAATGTAATACTCAGCTCCTAACAAGGCTAGGTATCCTAATAGGAACACTATACTTTTAGTACATATTTGTGGGTACCATCCCCACCAGGGTTTTACCTTGGCCAGGGTTTCCTCGACAACAATTCATGGTGTTATGACTTATGTGTTATGCGCTTATGTTCTTTTCATTTCAGTAATTGTATGGTTAAGTTGGAATTTATTAAGTTCATGTTTAAAGTTTTGTAATACTGATTCACCCCCCTCTCAGTATTACTTAATCCTAATAAGAAACAATTGGAGAACTTGGAGAAACCAGGGAATGACATGTTTCCATTTTCACAAGACAAGTCACATTGCCAAAGACTGCAGGTACCGAGAGAAAACTCCAACAAAGGAAGAAACATCTGAGAAACCAAAAGTAAATGTTGAATAAATGAGAGAGAAGATGAATAGGGCATGGAAGAGAAAGACCATGGAAGATGGCACATCATTTGGGACAGTTGAAGGGACCACATCCTTTGGATTGGGTGCAACTGACTCTACCTAATCAATCATAAGGTATGTATAGGAACTACAAAGCAAATCTTTAAATCTTAAATCAGTTCCTAGTGTATCTGTAGAGATCCACATTAGCATATTTAGATGCATTTGGATAAATATTGTTAAATTCATATCTTACATCATTCGGTAAGAAGTAAGTAAAGGCAATCAGTAAAAGGGATCGGTAAAGCATTTATTATTATTTTATGGCCGTTGGAAACCCTAAAACCTAGTGAAAGCTATAAATAGACCTAGTCGTCTATCATTGTCACTTATAATTTTCAACAACATTGTAAACATATTTGTAGAGCTGAATCTTCAAGCGTATTCGAGCGATCAACAAGGTATTCCTAAATTATTACAATCTTTTGCAAGATCAGTTGAACATATTTGGATGCCAGTTGATGTTTCCCTAGTTTTGTTTGTGTAACTGAACCAAGAAATTAGGAGACCTAAGTAAATTTAATAGAAAATTTGAAAATATGGCACCAAAGCTTAAGAAACTAGTTGTTGTAGAGACCGCTGAATTCGTGAACCCTAAGCGTAAGCTACCACCGGCGATAACAGCAGAACCTGATAAAATGGGATTCTTAACATCAATACCACTAAGGTTCATATTGATTGAAAGATGTGGGAGCATTTATACATTGAAAAGTTGAGGAAATATGCATAGCGGAGATTGATATGTCATTTTAGAAACTATGTGTGAATGAGAAGCTGAAAGATGACCACGTTCATATGGAGACTAAGGGTTTGGCTCATGTCCCTCATATACTGAGAGTATTCAAAGCAGAGTGGGTAAGAATGGTCCTCAGCCGAGTACATGACCAATTCATGCGGCTTGACCAACCAGTAAAGATCACAAAATATGTTCTACACATTGTAACTGGTTACTTGGTTGGTGACAAGCCAAAGGCTATAAGGCAAGTTGAGAAGAAAAAATTGAGTGAATTGACAAAGGCAAAATGGGATGGGAGAGGTCTGAAGACATCTACTATTAAAGAACCTGAATTGAAATTTGCATGTAATGTTATATCCTACCGATTATTTCAATCTTCCAGAGTTGATAGCGTACCATGTGGATCTGTAGATTTGGCGTACAAAATTGTGAAGAAGGACATGCAAATAGACATCTGTGAGATTTTCTTGAAGTAATTAGAAGACAACTTGAATACCATAAGGAAATAAAAGTCAAATACTTTGAAGTTTGGATCATTACTGGTATGCATATATTTTTATTTCATGAATTTTTTCCCATCTATCGGTAATGTTACATGGAGCATAGAGAAATGTGTCATGTATCAAATAAATGATTACATCCCGAGTCTACGTGAAGATCTTGATATGGTTATGAATGATTATTTTCTTAAATTTCAAACCCCAATTGGTTGAAAAATATCATGACATCGTATGTTTTGAAGTAGACACCAACACACGTATCATAAAGGCAGTTGAACCTAGAAGCACCTGGATACAACCTATGGGATATGAGATGGACACAGACATTGTAACTCAAAAAATAAAATCTTTCTTAACAAAGCCCACTGACAAAAGATCCAAAAGGTATGGAACCTATGAAGGAGGTAAAGAGAAGAGAAAACAAGAAATCCTAATACCTCAAGCCCAAAGGAGGATAGACAAAATGATTGAAAATTTATCAAAGGATCTTAGAGTTGATGACGAAACAGACGAAGATGAATCCTTTGACACAAAAGGGATAGAGCCACTAGCAATGAAGGCCTCACCAAATGTTAAGACAACAAGACCAAACACATGGTCCACAGTTACACCGAGAGCGAAAAGTAAATCAGAAGTTGATGAGCCAAAGAGAAAGACATATGTGAGAAGCAAGAAGGCTACAATCCAAACAAGGAGGAAATTGAACTTGAAAGAAGATAGTGAAACAAACACTGAAGACCTCAGAAAACATAAGAATGTAAGCTTGGGTAGAATACAAATGACTCTAGATGATTCAATTGAGGTACTTAAGAAGAATGGAGGAATATTTGGAATCAGATACATGATGTATGACAACCAAGATGAAGAAGGTAAAACCAAGATAAAAGAGGCAGATGTTTTTACTTTGAATAAGGTTAAACTTGCACCAATTGAAGTTGTCAGCCATCTACCTACTGAACTAAATAGAAAAATTGATGCTAAATGGAAGTATGCATTGAACATTGAAAAGAAAATGAGGGAAAGGTCCTTATTTTTAGCACAACCTACTATGTATGTAACTGAGATTGATGAGAAAATGAAAACACACTCTAACCATTTTCTTATCAAAAGTATATGTTTAAGGATCATGAATGGAGAGTTACAGAAAGTACAAGAAGAGAATGATGTACAATGGAGCAAACATATTTCTATTTACATGGAAGATAAGACAAGAAAAGGCCAAGGTACCGAAGAGTAAAGTAAGGAAGATCTTATTGACCTTACATTAGATAAAGAAGAAATTTTGATTAAAGATTGTATGGTGGGAAATATGGATAGGGTTTAGAACGATGGGGGTTTGCACATAAAAGAGACCCTATGCCTCTATTAACCACATACATGAAATTCTAATGATAAGGAATATAAATCTGGAAATGTTTGCAAAGATCAATGAAATTAGATAGAATGAAATACATACCTCATAACATAGCAGATCTGGAAATACTTATTTTTTGGTGTCTGTATCGAGTTTCTGGAAATTCTACAACCGGATCTGGAACAGAAACACAGAGACAAAGAAAACCCAGAAATATTTTTCTTTTCTGAGCCAGGTCAACCTTGACCCAAATACAAGGGCACAATTGTGCCCCATTATGTCGACCTTGACCTACATTGCTCCGACAGAAATTGTGTTCACGGATCCCAAAAGTTTGTCAAAAAGGGTATCCAAATATGCTCTACAACTCCTGAAACATCGAATGTAGATATCTAAAAATGGTGTTTTGGGTGACTATCTATGGTTTTGCCTTAGTCAAACCCCTGTTTTTGGTGATTTCCACCTCCACGAATAGCCGGATGTAATAGAATATGTGTGTGTGTTTCTCGTAGGAAGAGCTTTGAATGTGCAATGCCAAGATCTAATCCTCTAGATCAAAACCCTAGCATGAATTAAAATGAGAGAGCAATGCATAGATTTGAATATGATAAAGAAAGCATACCAAGCCCCCAAGGCTAAAGTATTCCTACCAAACTTACAATCCATAGTTGCTACCCCATGATTGTATCTTTTGAATGCTTTAATGTTGAAAATATTAGATCAAAGAAGAAGGAAGGATTGAAGAACTCTTTCTTGCTCCAATGAATGTCCACAAAATGCTTGCTTGCATCAAGGCATCATCATATCTTGTCCTCCTATATCATCCTCTTTCATTCTTGCGTCATCATCTCATCATGTTAAATGAAGGCAAAAGAGAGTGCTTATATATAGATTTTAGGGTAAGCCTCCTAGGGAAATGTGAGGGCCCCTAATTCAGATTTCATCTTGAATTATGGTCCAATCACAATTGCCAACTAAGGAGGAAATTCATTAATTAAATTTTGGATAAAAACCGTCCGCATTCAGATCTGGGTGCCAATTTTGAATTTAGGGCCCCGCTATGATCCAAACTTGAAAGCAAGAACCAAAAACCGACAAAGGTCAAGGTCGACCTCAACCCTGACCTGAGGTTTTAGGCTAGTCAACTTAGAGTGCCAGTGAAGTTTCTAGGTCGGCCATAGACCTATGATGATGGGAAAATAAAACAAAGTGCTGGAAAAGGGCACAGGGGCCTAGAAGAAATGTAATGAATGCTAGGAGGACTAGTACAAAGTTCCTACCTAGAAAATAGAGCCATGAAGAAGGAAATCAAGGAGAATCCTTAGGATCCTAACCTTAATTTCACCTAGAAACAAAGAATTACCAAGTGCAAATGCATCCTAAACAGAAATCTATCATGTAAATGCACTCAATGATGGTGCTAAACCTAGCAAGATGGAAGTGCTTCCATTTTAAGATGATACATTTAGCCCCCACTTTAGCTTAGATATGACACTACATGAATATGCAGGCTAAAGTAAGAAAACATCATAATAAATAAAAAGGATATAGCCAAGTCCTCAATATAGAGATCCCGCAAGAAACCGTTAGTACCCGCAACCTACAGCACACAACGTTAATGAAAATACATAAACCACCTAAGACTTAATAAGATGAAATTGAGAAGTGCATAGAGCCCCTTATGTCCCCTATTTTGGCTTACTACTTCTGAAGGGTGAAACAGGGTGATAAGGATAGCCCTATACACTAGATATGCAATTTATTGAAAAAGATTTTCCTAAACTAGTTAGAAGGATTCCTAACCTTCCTAAACTAATTCAAGGATTTAGGTATCTAAATCATGATTCCAACACCGCAGACAACACTGAAAACAGAGCTACAAAACTTAAGTTATGATGAAAAGAGTGAATGTCTATCTAAAAGCATATGAAGGGAAATTCAAATTTAACCTACATAAACCCTAAATAAACCCTAATTTTTATCTATAAATAAGGGAAGAGAGCACATACTTCCTCATTCTTACCATTTGCAGAGCTTAGGAGAGAAAGCAGGATGTCAAGCAGATAGGAACTTCGAGCGACACGAATGGAGCTCCTGAGACAGTGTTTGGCCACAGGACAACCACTTCCCGAAGTAAGTTCATTGTTTTGATATCTGTAATCTCAAAATCGTGTTTTTATAGGCAAGGTCGACCCTGACCCAGTTATGTCGACCTTGACCCTTTAAGGTTGACACAAACTGGGAAGGTCTACACCTTTCCTAGAGTGAGGTCGACCTCAACCCAGGAAGGTCGAACTTGACCTAGTCAAATTGGATATACAGTTTTGTGGTTCTATAGTTCTGATATGATGTTGTTTTGTGCTTACAGGACCTGGTTCATCTAAGAAAGCACCCCTTTGGAGGGCCACTACTGATCATCAGAGAGAAGTTGTCTGAGCTAAACAAGGATGAGACACAACTACTAAGAGACGTAGGACTGTACTGGGTAACATTCCTACCACATATGAGATTCCACCGATCCATGATATCAACTCTTATAGAGAGGTGGGATGAGGACACATTTTCCTTTCATCTTCCCTCAGGAGAGATCACAGTGACACTGGAGGATGTATACAGGATCCTGCAACTTCTAGTTCGGGGCGAGCCTGTCAGACCGAGAGTACAGCAGGGTCCTGAGGATATTCACATAGAAGCAAAGTATTGCCTAGGATGGGTTCCACAGATGCGAACTCGAGAAGACCATATCACCCTATCAACCATACTGGAAGGTCTGACACCCTTCGTATGGAGGGTTATGCCATGTATACTTTCTTAGGTTGTAGTACCCAACACAAAGGGTACAATATTTTCAGCACTTTTTACCCATCTTGTACGCAGGATGGAGAGTGATAGGACCATCTTCGTGTGGGGCCGCAACATGTTAGCCCATCTATACCATGAGTTATTCAGTTGATGAGATATTGGCAAGAGAGTCTAACAGTATGCACACTATTACAGATTTGGTTGTTCGAGCATTTCACATGTACACGACCACATGGTGTTCCTGTGATGGTAGATGTTGGCACACCTAGAGCCTTTGCTTATCCACTGGGAGATTTCTGGAAACATGGAGATATCCTCCACTGGAGGGTATGCCTAGACCATGTACCAGGATATGGAGACCATACTGTCGCATGACAAAGTGGCTAGAAATACGACATCAGATGAGACACTCATGACAACACAAGCTGCTAGAGAGTCATTCCAGTCACATAGTAATGTCGTACTACTATGATAGAGTGACGAGACAGTTTGGTCTCATACAGTGGGTCCCCGGAGCAGTACCTCGGTACGCACATCCGACGAGATACAATCAGAAACCCGATGCTATACGTCGACCATCAACAGCGAACATCATAGACAATGATACAGACAAGAGAGAGGATATAGAGTTAGCCCCCGATGCGTCCTATTCAAGAATCAACAGGGACTACATCAGATACTGGAGTCTGAAGGGAACCCACCCCATCTTCCCTGATGACTATCTGATGGCTGATCGAGGCCTTTCAAAGAGGACACACCAAGATAGTAGCGTACCAAAGGAGGAGGAGGATCACAGAGATGAGAAGGATCCCATCTCTGAGGGAGATCCCATGGAGGAGGAGAGAGGATAGGAGAGAGAAGATAGGATGCCCCCAACTGATAGTACCGATGCGAATGAGCATATTGTTCATGCAACACCACTGAGATCACGACGACCTCCAAGTGCCCATACAAAGACACCACCTCTGAGACCTAGACATAGAGAGCGTGGAGAGAGTAGTCACTCCATACCCCCACCATCTAGACCCTTCAGTGATATCCAGGTATAAACCATGTATTTTATTTAAGTATTTAACTTAATTTTTGAAGAAAAAGTACTAAAAGATAAATATATTTTAATTCTGCAGCCAGTGTAGTGGAGTGGAGGAGCTTCATATCTGAGGTCCTAAAGGATACATGCTTGTCCTACCGACTACCATCTAGCGAGTGTGAGTTTCCCATTGGTCACAGAGATCCCGATAGGCATGCAAACATATTTGCTTTTGTCTAGTGAGAGCTGAGGTTATGTAGAGAGAGAGAGGAGAGGTTGATGGCTGACCGACAGAGATCACAGGAGCGTGTATATGAGCTTAGCATATCGAGGAGCCACTCACGGAATATCGTACATAGATCTTCATCTTCACATCATAGACTAGAGAGATCTGGGAGCCATCAACCACCAGAACATAGGGAAAGAGAGAGTTATAGATAGGGCATTGTGCTACATATGTATATAAAAAAAATATTATATATAGATGAAAAACTCTCTTTGCTAGTTAGTTATGTGATTGATTACTATATTTTCACCAATAACATAAAACTTAACAAAAAGAAAGAACATGTATAAATGTATTCAAATGCGATTTTCTAAAATACATAACCTATACAACAAACATAACTATTTTATAAGGAATACACAAATACACAAGGAAAGAATGATGTACTAGGGATAATAACGTTTTAGATGCATAATATTGATAGGTTGCTTAAAAGGCACACCATCCATATCAACAATTTTGTAAGCACCTAAACCAAAGTCCTCAATTACAACAAAAGGTCCAAGCCAATTAGGGCTAAACTTTCCTTTTTCACTAGGTAAAGCATTCACATTTGTTTGATTCTCATATAGCAATAAATCACCCACTGAGAATGATTGTTCAATTGCCTTATGATTATACTTCTTTTGAAGTGATTTATGATAAGCCTTTATATGTTCCAAAGCATTTATTCATTGTTCTTGAAATGTATCTTTGTCAATTATCCCATGAAATGAAACACGTAAAGAAGGTATTTCCAATTCCAAAGGCATAATAGCATCACTACCATAGACAAGATTATAAGGATAAGTACCCGTGGCAGTACAAACACTATTCCTATAAGCCCATGAAGTATAGGTAAGTTGGGTGTGCCAATCTTTCGCATGCTTATTAACTATTTTCCTCGAAAATTGTTCAATGACTTTATTTGATGCTTCAGCTTGACCATTAGATTGAGGATAATAGGGAGTCGAAAATCTATGTTGAATTTGATATTTCTCCAAGAATTTTGAGACTTCTTTATTCTTGAAAGAGGTACCATTATCCGAAACTATCTTCGAAGGAATACCAAATCGTGTTATAATATTGTTAAGAATGAAGTCACAAATAACATCCGTAGTAGTTGAACAGAGAGGGACAACTTCCACCCACTTCGTAAAGTAATATGTAGCCGTCAAGATGTACGTATGACCTTGAGAAGAAGCCGGTGAGATTTTTCCAATAAGATCAAAACTCCAAATACTAAAAGGCCATGGAGCAACTTGATTACGAAGCTCACAAGCAGGAGCATGAATCAAATTACTATGTTGTTGACATTGAGGACACTTCTTAACAAACATGAAATAATCTTGTTCCATTGTTTGCCAATAATATCCCATTCTAAGAAGTTTATTGACTAAAGATTTTCCACCAAAATGTCCCCCACAAGAACCAGAATGAGCTTCTACCAAAGCTATTGGAATTTCGGTTCTACCAAGACATCTTAATAGCAAACTATCATAAGAGCATTTGTAAAGTGTATCTCCTAAAATGATATAACGTGTTGCAAGCTTCCTAATATGATTACGCATGTTCCTTGTTGTCGATTCAGGAAAAGTACCATATTTCAAAAAATGAAAGATATGAGAATACCATTCATCCAAATGCAAATTGAAACAATTAGAGGTAACCTTATTGGAAACTGCAGGGTTTTTAAGAGTGTGTATAGTAAATTGAAATTCTTCAGCATTATTCTCAAGACAAACCAAAGAAGCTGTGCTTGCCATGGCGCCCGCATGTTGATTATCTTTCCTAGGTAAAGTTTGAATCGTACAAGTGTAACCACCTAATTTCGGTCTGTCGTAACTGTAGACCCTATTTGCCCTAAGTGTGATCATACCCTCGAGTTATGTCCAAACGACCCTGTTACTGTTTGGCATAATTCTTTAAAATCAATTTAATG
>MU228335.1:868393-899848 GCA_018584345.1 Thuja plicata
GAGATCAAATTTGCATTGTTATGCTACTAGTTTTATCATAGAATTGCATACTACTTCATTTCAATACTAATTGTTAGTGTTCTTCCATCATTTTGAGAGCTAGTTTGCATGCTTTGTCTTCATTTTAGCTTGTTTTAATTAAATCCTTCATACATAGGTTGTATTGGTCACTGTTTCATCAACATATTCTGAGGGCTGATATGTTGGTGGTCATACTCTTCCTAGGTTAGAAGGCAATAGATCGACTTTAGAGGGTTTTATGTATTTTTCATGCTTTCACTAACCCCATGTGCTAAAATAATGATCTATTGAAGTGTTTGTGTCAATCTAACAGGTACCCATTATCACACTCACAACAAGAAGAGATTTGTGAAAGAACATCAAGAGCCAAATATCTATATTGTGTCATTTTATCATTCTTAGTCTGATAACCTCCTTTAATCTGTTTCATGATCAATTGTGAATCTCCATAAATTTCCAAGTTTTTAATGTTAAGGGATGAAGCTGATCGTAAGCCAACTATAAGAGCTTCATACTCTACAATATTGTTAGTACAAGGAAAAGTCAATTTATATGACATAAGGATCGGTTTTTTCGTAGGAGGGATCAAGATAATGCCAACACTAGAACCTGTCTTACATCTAGATGCGTCAAAATATAATTCCCAAACATCATCATGTTTAATAGCTAGAATGTTTTCATCGGGGAATTCTATTGAAGTAAAGCATGTATCAGAATGAGGACAAGGAGATTCAACAAAATAATCTATTAAAGCTTGTCCTTTAATTGAATTTTGAGAAATGAAATTAAGATCAAATTCTGTAAGTAACATCACCCACTTTGCAAGATAGGCAGAGAGATCAGTCTTTGAGAAAAGATGTTTCAAAGGATCAAATTTAACAATCACATTGAATTCAACATTTAATAGACAGTGCTTGAGTTTCTGACAAGCATAAATTAAAGCTAAGCATTATTTTTCCAAATCTATATATCTTCTTTCGTAATCAAGTAAAGTCTGACTAATGTAGTACACAGGTCTTCCCTAACCTTCACTATCATGCTGAGCCAACAACACACTCACCGCATTCGGATTGGCTGAAGTATACAGATAAAATGGTTTATCAAATTGAGTAGGTTGCAAAATAGGAGGATTGGCGAGATACTCCTTAAATTGCTCAAAGGATTGTTTACATTCCTCATTCCAAGAGAAAGTGGTATCCTTTCTAAACAAGGAAGTAAAAGGAACAGTTTTATCAGTTAAGTTGGAAACAAAGCGACGAATAGCTTGAATTTTTCCTTGTAAACTCTATAACTGGGAAATGTTCTCAGGAGAAGGCATATTAACAATATCATCAATCTTTTTAGTATCTACCTCTATGCCTCTCTTAGAGATTATAAACCCCAAACCAGAATTAACTCCAAAGGCACATTTCTTAGGATTCAATCTCATATTGTAACTTCTAATCCTTTTAAATATTTTTCCTAAAATACCAACATGACCTCCTCTTTGTATGGATTTTTCTAAGATATCATCCACATAATCCTCAAGAATCTTATAAATATAATCATGAAAAATCAAAGTCACGGCTCGCTGATAAGTTGCTCCCGCATTTCGTAATCCAAAAGGCATCATGACCCAACAAAATGTTCCCCAAGGTGTTATAAATGCGGTCTTAGGTTGATCTTCAGTAGGAATAAAGATTTGATTATAGCCCGAAAAGCCATCCATGAAACATAATAGAGCATGACCCATTGTTGAATCCACAATCATATCAATATTAGGTAACGATAAATCATCTTTTAATGATGCCTTAGTTAAGTCTTGAAAGTCAGTACACATTCTTATCTTATTTTCTCCTTTTGAAATGACCAAAATGTTTGAAATCCAATCTGAGTAATCAATAGAACGGATGAATCCAACATCCAATAATTTTTCAATTTCAGCCTTAACTAATAAGGCAATTCCTGCATTCATCTTTTGGATTTTCTGCTTCACAGGTTTAGCATTTGGTATGGGAACAATATTGTGAGTAACAATGTTAGGATCTATACTTGGCATATCCAAATATGTCCAAGCAAAAATATCCTTAAATTCAAGTAAAAGGGAAACCAACTGATCATGTTCATCTTGATTCAAACACTTCCCAATTTTTATCATCTTCTCAGAGTCATTTGCATCCACTTGAACCTCAATAGTCTCAGTTATTAGAAAATTACTTTGTATCGGAGAATCCATTGGTAAAGGAGAAATATCTTGTTCATCATGTTCTCCAAAATAAGCTTTTGTATTTAGACAATAGGGATTCTATCTTTTATGATGAAACATAGGTAGATCCTCAGAAGCTCCTAAAAAATCCGCTAAGGCTTCATCTTCGGGAAAAACATCCAAGATAGGTTTTTGATCCATGTCGAGGAGGAGTGGGTTAACCAAGTTCAAATGTCCACCACATATATGATTAACATTCAGAGGAAAAGTTGATGGTTGTTTGTAAGGATTGAACCGCAATCCATATGTATAATCATAAATTTCGTTGTCCAAAGGTACTTGTATACCTTATTCGTATTTACCACATCCTTTCCCATTAAATCTTGATTTATTGAGAAGATGATAACCAGAACCATATCTATCGGCCATATCAGATTGAGTCAAACAAGCCGCATATGTCACAATGTCATAGCAATCAGGTTTTATTGTTTCAATTGTTTCTTCAATTGAGGCGGCAACAAAGTTACTTTTTAATTCCGAAGAAAGTGGGGAAGGAGTAAAAACTTGTTTTTAAAACCCACTTTGTTGTTTCATGAATTCCAAATCAGAAAATTTATATTCTCCAATAAAAGAAGGATTAAAGTCCAACATTCCCCAATCATCCCCAGTCAAAGAAGAAGATGGAGCTTCAGTTTGTTTAATCTTAGGTGGCCTTTCAGGTTCTTTACTTGGTTGGAGAGGTTCGAAAACTTTAGCATATTCCGCATTTAAGCAAGGATTCGGTGCATCATCTGCATGTAGCGTATACATCAAATTGTTATAAATGAACCTAACCTTGCAATGAAGAGTAGAAGGAATTGCATGCATAGTATGTAACCAAGGTCTACCTAAAAGAAGGTTATAATTGAGAGGTCCAGGCATAACATGAATAGGTGTATTGAGAATAACCGCACCAACCTTAACAGGTAGCGTAATAACACCTAAAGTTCTCTTTGCAATATTATCAAATCCACGAATAGGGACATTATCAGGTTGAATAGATGTAAGATCAGGCCATAAGCATATCCATGCTACAAACATTAAGACCGGATCCATTGTCAATTAATGTTCTACGAATGATACTCTGATTAATAGAGACAACAACCATAAGAGCATCTTATTGATTCTGCACCTCAACAGAAGGTAAATCATCATCAGTAAACACAATAGGAGGTATATAAGGCATAATATGCATGCACTCCAAAAAGGAATTAATATTCTCTTGGTTAGGAGGCAAAGCAGGAAGGTTAGATAAAGCCTTTTGCAATGCCTCATGATATGTCGAGGAAGTTTGAAGCAATTCCCATAAAGAGATCTTAGTGGGAATAACACGTAATTGTTCAACTAAGTCATACTCCTTAAAGGAAGATGGCAACCTAGGTGCCTGAGAAAGAATAGGTTGAGAAGGAGGTAAAGAAACTGGAACAGTAACCTGAGGGTTATTCAGTGCGCGATAAGCATGTGAAACGGAATCCATGTTATCAAAAGAATCCAAAGGATCTCTAGGTTTACCCTTAATTTTTATTCGAGGACATCCTTTTACCGTCAACAAAGGTTTAGGATATAACATTCTAGGTGCATCAATGTTGCAAATAGTGGAACATGAAGGTAACCGTGCACACATCCTATGGTAAAGGTCAATTGAAGAGGTTGTAGAGGAGGATGAAATAGGAATAGGATCAGTGGAGATCTTATTCAAACAATTTTCATCCTCACTTCCATGTACCTCATTAGGGGATCTATCCTCTTTTGCAATAAAAGCCTCATCAAAGTATTCAAAACAAAAATCATACATGTTGAACACAAAGTAGCACTACAAGCATGAAAAATGTAAATGTTTTTTTTTGTATTTTTAAAGAATTTTTGTGATTTTTTTATTTTTTTTTTAATTTTTGAAATATAAATGCAAGAGCATAAAAGAAATCTACTTTTATATGCATGTAAGATCTAACATAAAATGAAAATCTAACACCAAAAAGAAAAAGTTGATGTAAATGGGTTCACCAAAAATGTATGGTGGGAAATATGGATAGGGTTTAGAACAATGGGGGTTTGCACATAAAAGAGACCCTATGCCTATATTAACCACATACATGAAATTCTAATGATAAGGAATATAAATCTAGAAATGTTTGCAAAGAATAGTGAAATCATATAGAATGAAATACATACTTCATAACATAGCAGATCTGGAAATACCTGTTTTCTAGTGTCTGTATCGAGTTTCTGGAAATTCTGCAACCGAATCTAGAACGGAAACACAGAGACGGAGAAAACCCAGAAATATTTTTCTGTTCTGAGCTAGGTCAACCTTGACCCAAATACGGGGGCACAATTGTGCCTCTTTATGTCAACCTTGACCTACACTGCTCCGACGGAAAATATGTTTGTGGATACCGAAAGTTTGCCAAAAAGGGTATCCAAATCTGCTCAACAACTCCTGAAACATCGACTGTAGATCTTTGAAAATGGTGTTTTCGGGTGGCTACATAGGGTTTTGCCTTAGTCAAACCCCCATTTTGGTGATTTCCACCTCCACGAATAGCCGGATGTAATAGAATATGTGTGTGTGGTGCTCGTAGGAAGAGCTTTGAATGTGCAATGCCAAGATCTAATCCTCTAGATCAAAACCCTAGCATGAATTAAAATGAGAGAGCAATGCATAGATTTGAATATGATAAAGAAATCATACCAAGCCCCTAAGGCTACAGTACTCCTACCAAACTCACAATCCGTAGTTGCTACCCCATGTTTGTATCTTTTGAATGCTTGAATGTTGAAAATAGTAGATCAAAGAAGAATGAAGGATTGAAGAACTCTTTCTTGCTCCAATGAATGTCCACAAAATGCTTGCTTGCATCAAGGCATCATCATATCTTGTCCTCCTATATCGTCCTCTTGCATTCTTGCGTCATCATCTCATCATGTCAAATGAAGGCAAAATAGAGTGGTTATATAGAGATTTCAAGGTAAGCCTCCTAGGGCAATGTGAGGGCCCCTAATTCAAATTTCACCTTGAATTATAGTCCAATCACAATAGCCAACTAAGGAGGAAACTCATTAATTAAATTTTGGATAAAAACCCTTCTGCATTCGGATCCGGGGGCCAATTTTGAATTTAGGGCCCCGTTATGATCCAAACTTGAAAGCAGGAAACAAAACCCGACAAAGGTCAAGGTCGACCTTTACCCTGACCTAGGTCAAGGTCAACCTCGATCCTAACCTAGGTCAAGGTCGACCTCGACCCTGACCTAAGGTTTCAGGCTAGTCAACTTAGAGTGTCAGTGAAGTTTCTAGGTCAGCCAGAGACCTAGGACGATGGGAAAATAGAACAGAGTGCTGGAAAAGGGCACAAGAGCCTAGAATAAATGTGATGAAGGCTAGGAGGACCAATACATAGCTCCTACCTAGAAAATAGAGCCACAAAGAAGGAAATCAAGGAGAATCCTTACGATCCTAACCCTAATTTCACCTAGAAACGATGGATTACCAAGTGCATATGCATCCTAAATGCAAATCTATCATGTAAATGCAATAAATGAGGGTGCTAAACCTACCAAGATGGAAGTGCTTCCATTTTAAGATGATACAAAGATATTACAGAGGAGGACCTTACAACCACAATTGAAGTTGATGAAGATGTAATGACTGAAAAAGACACAGAAACCGAACAAATAGATATTGTTGATGTTGCCGATGCAAAATTATTAGAAGTTATAGAAAAAGTCAATGAGTATTTAGATGTTGATATTGAAATATATAAAATGGAAACCTATACAGAAGAGTAAGGCACTGGACAACCTAAGGAAAAAGAACAAGGAGAAATTAAGGATCCTGGGGCCACTGAGCCTAACATAGAACAGAACAACGAGGCACCTTCTACCGAGGACACCACGGTAGAGAAAGACCAAGAAAAGGATAAGACAAAGAACAAACATGAAGAATAGAAGGAAGAAGATAAGATAGAACACCAGACAGAGGAAAAGACAGAAGAGAAAACTGAAGAGAAACAAGAGGAAAAAAAGAAGAGTCACCAAAAGACAAAGGTACTGACAAGCAAGAAGAAATCAAAGCAGAAAGTGTATAAGATGCATTAAAGGCATCTCCATCCACCACATTGTCTACTGGTGATAGTATTACAAAGAAAAAGAAGAAATCAAAGAAGAGGAAACATATAGACAAGGCCAACTGATCATACAACCTAAGGTAGATCTGGAAAATATGGAGCCTTATGAGATGAAGGAATATGTTGAATTAGTAAGACTCAAGGCCATACAAACTAAATCACTTCAGAAGAAGAAAGAAAATATTGTATTAGAAGATGTCAAAGAAGTGTTACAAGAGATTGCACCTGACGCGACTACAAATGAAGAAGAAAATCTACTTGATCAAGTGACAAAACTGATTAAACAAGTGCATGAACCTAATCAAGACACAAGCAATGGGATGACGAAAATTCATCCAAAGAGCATGGATCAAAATTTATTAGAAGCAATTTTGAAGAATAGTGCACTTGACAAGGTAACTCTTTCTGAAGCATGCATTGACATGGAGAAAAATTTGTCTGATATTCTATTATTATTTTAGAAAAATTTTCCATTTCCCAATTCCTTAAATAGATCAAGGAGAAAGAGGCAATTGTTGAACAATAGCTGACTGAGCAACTAAAGAGCATTTCCACTGAGTCTGGATCCCTCCAGGCTTATTACTCAAAGATCAAACTGCTCATGGGAAAGTGGCAAGAGCTCAGAAATGCAGAGCACAAACTAAGGTTAGAACTCCTGTAGCTACAAGATACACTCATTCCCCACATGGAGTCTATGCAGAATCACTTAAAGAAAGCCAAAGATTTAATTGCCACTCCCGATGGCAATTCATTAGACACTATTACTATTATGGCAACAAATGTTGCTACTCAAATAGTTGTTATGCAAACATTAAAAGATAGTTGGAAGGCATGCATATCTAATGCAAAGGCCAAGTATAAGCACATTTTTGACAAGATACCTCTGGAAGACAAGACTAAGTAAGCAATATTTTGGCATGTTTATCAGAAAAAGGGGGATATATATTAGTAAAGAGGGGGATATATATAGCAAAGGGAGATATAAGTATTAAAACTTTGAGAATCATTATCAAAGGGGGAGTCATAACTTTTTGAACTTTTGAAATTTTTGATGACTTTGAAGTTTTTTTTCAAAATGCCAAACTAATGTCAAAGGGGAAGATTGTTACTCCTAAAGAGAGTTTGTTGTCATTAGTTTTCTGCAAAGTCATATATCGGTGAAAGCAACTGAAGGAAGGAAGTCATACAATGAAGAAGACACAGTCAGTAAAGGCAACCGAGATAGCCACCGAGTATCGAGCATGTATCAAGCACCGAACGAGCTATATATATACTGAGTCATGCAAAGACAATTACCGAGCACTCACAAATACTAAGAAGAGAGTACAGAGTTTACCGAGAAAGCACAAGCATGTTTACTGAGCACTACAGAGCCGACATTTCATTTTAAATTAGATACATTGGATTTGGACACCGAGCAGGAAGCATTGCACATAATTCAAGGTAAAACTTAGTTGAGTCATTGGGACTCCAAACACATGATTAGACAAGATCACGAGGCAACTCAATTAATGAAGGTTCAGAAGGCATGCGACATTGGATGTGTAACCTAAGTTTAACCACTTAATCTCCATCGTTGATTCTTGAAGCCCTAAATCTAGTTAACCGCCTAAATATTGTATAAGACATCAGTTTTGAACGTTGAGAAAAGAGTTGGAAAAGAGTTGACATTACAGAGAGTTGACATTGCAAAGGGTTGACATTGTAAAGATTGTTGACAGAGTTAAAAGAGCTGATGAAGATGTTGAAAGGTGAAGCAGAGGAGAAGTATGCAGAATGAAGTAGAGCTTATGATACTAAGCTACCGAGTGCAGAATAAGGTAACAAAGATATAGAACACGTTGAGTCTGGACACGCATTAGAATGATGCACTTTTATCAGACATTTTGTAGTGAATTTTGCTGTAAACAATGAAGTACAAATCCCACTTGTGGGTAGGCCCTAACAGGTCTTATATTTTGAAAATCCTTTAACTAGGTACATATCTTAGATTAGAGATTGTGAAATCCTCTAACAAGGTAGACTAAATACTTCTTTTGTACTCTTAACTGAGTATAGTACTCCTAACAGGGTAAGCTATCAGAAGTAGCTAAATTTGTAGCTCTAACAGAGCAACCTATTTACTGTAGTAGTGAAGGATTGTGGGTGTCATCCCCACCGCATACGTGACCAAAATCTATGTGTTATGTGTTGCGTATTTTATGGTTTGGAATATTTACTTTATGTTCATCTTATGCATTGTATTCAACTCAGTAATAGATCAGAATGAATGGTTAAAAGTTTTAAGGGTACTGATTTACCTCTCCCCTCTCAGTACATAACTTTCCTAAGTTATTCCAACTATACTAACACACATTATCTCTATCATAATGACTATCTGTGGAGGTGAGAATCACCCAAATGGGGGGTTGACCAAGGCAAATCCTTATATAGCCCCACACACACACACACACACAATTTCCCAGATATGCAGGTTCAAACATTTTCGAGTTCGACTATAAATTTAGAGAATCCTTCCAGACACAAAGATAGAGAATCCCTAGAATTTTAGGCAGAAAAGTGCAAGAACAAGTCGACTTTCCAAGGACAAGTTGACTTTTGGGAACAAGTTGACTAGTCAACTTGTCCCTGCCAATTTTCGGTGAAATTTCAGGTGCAAGTTGCTACAAGTCCCAGTTTGTCAGATCCAGAGTTACAACAGGTTCTGAGACTTCGACTATCGAGGAATTCATATTCAAAGTATAGTTTTCTTCATTACATGTCTAGGTGCACTTGTTCTTACCTCTCTTTCCTTGCACTCACTTTCCTAAATCAGATCTAATATTTACACTTCATTTTTTTGTCATTGTCATTAAGGAATCAAATCCGTACATGGTGTAGATCTCGCATTGGCACTCGTACTCTCTCTTGGTTGTGTTAATCGGGTTCACTTTGTGGTGGATTTGCATTCTCGTGTATAGTATAGGATCTTAGTGAGTGATCTACATCTTAGCATTGCTCACCATTTTCCCCTATACAATTTGTATCTTTATTATTTTCGGTACTTTATCCTTCTGTCATTTTTAAGTTTTCTTTAAAAATATAAAATTGATATCATACGAGGGAGTTGCTCCTCTCAAACGTAGAGGAAGGTCGTTGTTCTTCATGGTCTATCCCACTGTTGGGATATTTTTGTTACTCGCATTGGGCAAGTTTTTATAAAATTTAAAGTAACAAATATTTTACTAACACCCCTCAAATTCTACTTACCCCAATTTATTATTGTGAAGGATCGTTGCACTCATTTAATGCTCAAGTCCTACTTGAGCCTATTGGGTCATCTTCCTTCCGATTGTGTATCAGGAAAAGGTGAACAATCCACATTGATTCCATTCTTTTATTGTACAGATAGTTATCACTTTTCCATCTTAAGAGGATAAGTTGTCACTTTATATTTCAAATCAAAAGTTTAAGGGACATGTCACAATCTTATGCAATCTTACGTTCACCTTGGCCTATATAACTATGTGATATCTTTTGTAATCTTAGTTCTTGATAGGAATACAGTTTATTCTTGTCATATTGATCTTCTCATTTCATTATGCTTTCTGTTAGGCCTCTAGATCTTGGGTGGCTATCTCCATACCCAAATTTTACTTTGTTGTGTGTACTCTTGTGAATTTTATTGTTTGAGTTTGTAGATTTACCTACTCGTCTTGTTGATTTTGATGAAAAATATTACAATTTAGATGCATACTTTGCACACAGCTTTGTGATTTCAATGTTGAGTGATTTGGGTAAGTTATTTTACAACCTATGCAATATGTGTGGTCTTGGGATCCACATATTGTTGTAATAATAGATTTGAATGAATTTGTAAAATGAAAATGAGATTCGTCTTGTTAACCTATGTATGTTGAAATTGAGAAATTGATTTGATTCACTTGTAAGAGGGGGACTATCCCTTGCTAAAAATTTTGTGATGTTGATTTCTTCTTATTTGTTGATTCCTAATGGTGTGTTGAGTTGTGGGGAGTACCCTGGCTTGTGTCACCCACGAATCCAAATAACCCACTAACCAGTCTCAACAACTACTCATGTGCATGTTTTTATAAAGAAAAGCTGGCAAAATTTAAATATAAGTGATATTGTATAGATCATGTGCCTGAAAACCTTGAACTCACTAAGCCATTGCCCTAAATTAAATATTTGAGACTAAGTTTTCCTAGTATTAAATTATTTTTTTTTCAATTTGACAACTCCAATTAAATATCTTTTATTTTAAAGATATAAAAATATAATGTTTTCAATTTACTAATTTTAATCCATATTTTTGGAAACATGATTTTGCCTCAAAGATTACAATTATAAAATATTCCTAAAATAAGGAGATTAGATAATAGCATTTTTTAAATTTATCATACAGTTTAAAACTTTTACTATAACTAATACCTACCATAATATACATTCCAACTTACAAAAGTTCTTTTCCAATACTGTAATTTTAATTGAAATCAATATTAAAATATTTATAATAGTTAACCATCTCTATAGATTAATTGTTGAAATAATTGAATTTTTGAGAATAGTAATTATGATTTTGGTTTTAAACATAATGAATACCTAACATAATGTGCTTTCCAACTAAAAATGATGTTATTCAACATTGTGATTTTAATTGAGATCAGTATTAACAATTTATAAGAGTTGACCATTTTTATAAGATGATTATTAAAGGATATTTTGAAATCAATTGAATTTGTGAATATGATAATTATGATTTTGGTTTTAACCATAATTAATTCCTAGCACAATGTGCATTTTGAGTAGTAAAAAAACTTTTTCAATGTTGTAATTTTAATTGAAAATAATATTCAAATAATATACTAGTTAACCATTTTTATAGATTGATTCTCGAAAGATATTTTTAAGTCAATTGAATTTTGAGTTTGATAATCACAATTGTGATTTCAATAATAATTTGGTATTAAATCATGTTTTACAAATTGTTTATTTAGATGAGACATAAATATTAGTTATAAAGATTAAAGCTATAGAGAATGGCTTTTGCTTAATTGTTCATGGTCATCCAAAAGTCAACTACATAATTGTTATGCAAATTTTGATTTGAATATTTTTTAACAAGAGATCTAAAAACTTCATAGAAGCCCCATAAACTTACAATTACTTAAACTTTGTTATTTTTGAAAACACAATTCTAATATTGTGATTAGCCTTAGTTTTCAATCCATCGCAACAAAAAGAAGTTAATAATTTTAAAAAAAACTTATATTTTAATCTTATAAAATAGCCACAAAAAATAATTTCAAACAAGAGCATCAACTTAATATCTCATATTGTTGGAAGACACGAGTGACTTGTAGATGTGTCACTATGAGGCATTTTTGTTGTCAATCTTGTAATTCACAATCTCATAGATTTATTAGTCTCTTGGATGTTATTTAGTCCTGATTGAACTCTTAACTTTCACAAAATGAATACCCCCAATATTTGACTCTCAGTTATTGAGTTTTATTGAGTTTTCAACGTGAGACTCTTACTCCCATATCCCTTTTGAGAGTTTGATATAAAACTCTCCAAAAATAAGTAAAAGAGTTTCCATTTCTCAATATCACTCCTAATTATACTGAATGGGTCCAAAAAAAAAAGTACAAGCTAGAAAAAATTGTTACTTAAGCATGTGATTTAAGATTGACACCGTCTAGTTTAGTCACAAATATTCTTTGTCATAACATGTTTCTAAAAGGGGACTTTTGACCCCTTCTTTATAATAGACAATTGTTACACCCAATATTTAAAATTGATCACACAAAAGTGAATAGGAATCTAAAACTTTTTTGCATGTTATTTAGTTTCGATTGGGCTCTAACTCTCACAAAATGAATACCCTCAATCTTTGACTATTAGCCGAAGACTTCTCAACCTAAGATTCTTACTCAAAATAAATACCCTTAATCTTTGACTCTTAGCTAAAGACTTTTCAACCTAAGACTCTTACTCAAAATAAATACCCTTAATCTTTGACTCTTAGCTGAAGACTTTGCAACCTAAGACTCTTACTCAAAATAAATACTCTAATCTTTCACAAAATGAATACCCTCAATCTTTGACTCTTAGACAGAGATTTTCTGGCCTAAGACTCTTCCTCCTAATTAGACTCCAATCTTTCACAAAATGAATACCCTCACACAAAGACTTTTCAGCCTAAGACTCTTCCTTTCAATTGAACTCTTATCTTTTACAAAATGAATACCCTTAAGACTCTCTTCCTTCTGAATTTGATATAGAACTCTCCAAAAAAGAATTATTTATTCAAAACAATTCATCCTTACCATATGATGACGTATGAGGACCCATCAGCAACATGTGGGAATGGGTTGCAAGTAACCAGTGATGAGCATATCATCCCCCACTTGCTCGAACGACACATCATCTAATTTAAGCGCATCAGTCATCCTAACAAACCCGAGCTCGCCAACTGGACACGGTGCTCTGTGGCCACCTATAATTTTAGGTGCCACAAATGCCACGACCTTATGAATAACCCCATCTGAAATGGCAGGCGCCGACAGCCCGCCACCACACTCCCAAAGAATGGAAAGAAACCCCCGCTCCCGGCAAAGGTATTCCATGACGGCCTGGGGGGTCACGGGATCGAACTCCACAACCTCCACGCCTCTCGAAACCAAAACCCTCTGAAACTCCCTTCGAACCCCCCGGGCCGTAAACACGATCGTAGGACCCGCCGTTACGTCCCAAAGCTTTGCATTTTCCGGCAAATCCAACGATGCCGACATCACAATCCGCACCGGTTTGTGCCCGCCAATTCGACGCGTCGTCAGCAATGGATCGTCCCTGCGCACAGTGTTCCCGCCGACCAAAACTCCATCGCAGCGGCTACGAAGCTCAAAAACTCGGCTCCGCGCCATATGACCGCTCACCCAGGCGGCATGGCCGCCGCTAGCGGCTATCTTACCGTCCAAGGTCATGGCGTATTTGAGAACAGAGAACGGAATCCCGTAAAGACTGCTGTAAATCAGCGGCAAATTCACAGATCTGCACGCTTTTAGGGCTTGCTGGTCCGTTAGGGTTTCCACTAGGGTTCCTGACCTTCTTAGGGTTTCGATCCCCTTTACGGCTTGCTGATCTTTTGAGGGATTCCGTAATCCGATCACTACTCTGGAAATTCCTGCCGAGCACAGTGCATTTACGGCTTCGATCGTAAAGGGCTCCAGATTCAGGTACGCCGTTGCTCCCTTTGCGTATTCTCGGGCCTTCTCTAGGGCTTGGATTTCCGAGCTTTTGCTTCCCCTGGCGTGAAGAAAACCCTCGGATATGACCTTTGGACCTCGGGCGATTACGCATCCGGAATTCGGATGCGGAGCGCTTTGGCCTGCGGATCCGTCTGCAATTGTTGCGGCTCTCATTACATGACCTGCATCTATCATTGCGGGCCAGAATTCTGCTGCTGAAAATGACATGGCCATTGTTGCTTGGCGAGGAAGGAATTGAAAATGGAAGGTTGCTTGTTCATCAAAATTTCGAAGAAACGTTCTCAAATTCTCCGGCAAATCGAGATAATGATAGAGAAAAGTTTTAAATAAATCTGAAAAGAGAGATTTTATGTAACAAAATTTTGAAATCAATTTGAAGCGTCAAAAAAATAAGAGAGCAAGCGTCAAAAAAATAAGAGAGCAAGCGTCAAAGTTCTTGTCTATAGTGTAATGCTTTTACCGAAGGATATGGTGAAATGAGAATGTGAGTAAAAGAGAGTGAACAAATTCCTTTGCACTCAACATGTGCAAGCCGTGTAATTATATTGAATGGGGCATATTGAATCAAAATTAAAATTTGTATGTAAATTTGAATGAAGAATTTTAGTTTCCATAACGAGTGAAACATGCTTACTATCACTATGAAACAATTGAATATAATGTCGCGGTTAATCATTTTGAAGAGGGTATTGTAAACGAAAGGTTGTGAATGGAGTAGTTGTTTTGAAAAATTCTCATTCATTAGATATTAAAAGTTATATATGGGTAGCCTAGTTAAAATTTCATTCTTTGATTGATGCAAGTACATGTATAATTGTATATTGTAAATTGCCTAACTAAATTTATTTGCAACCCATCTACATAGCTTAGGAAGCTTTGTGAGCAAGGATGTTCATCCCTGAACGAATTTGGAGCTCCTATCTAAGAATGGTTCTTAAGAATACTTATTCATCTAATTAACATCAATAATTGAATTTTTGCCATGATTCAATCTTCTAGTATAAATCTTGGTAATATTTAAACAGTGAATATTGTTTTTTGGGATAGGTTTGTGGCTCCTAATAGAAGATTTTTGCTTACATCTTTGACCTAATTGGCACTGATTTTTTTCCTATGTTTAATCAAATAGGTATATTGATAAATACACAATATGAATAGAAGAAATTGTTTTTCATGACACTTAGAACTTGTTTATTAAAGGGACAGACAAAGTTTGTAATGTCATTTATTGTTATTTATGTGGGCAGAAAATCACATTTAATATTTATTTGGTTAACCACGACATTTAATATTTATTCTCTCTATGAAGTTTTCAAGGTTTTTTCAGGAAACTATATTTTTCTATTTGACTTGTGTATGTCTAAATATCAATGTCTTCGAGACTATTAATAAAGAGAGAAATAAGGTAAATAATTAGAAATAGAGGGAGAATTATGAAATAATTGGAATAACTTGAAATAATTTTTATTTAAGATTAATATAATAGTATAACTTTTTTAAATAATTGGAATAACTTGAAATAATTTTTAATTAAGATTAGTAGAATAATATAATTTATTAAAATATTTGTATATATTTCATAATTTTTAAAATTTAAAAAACAAATTATCTTATAAAATTATTTTTTATATAATAAACCTTTGAGTTAAATAATTATAAAAAAACTATCATATCAATTTTAATTGTAATTCTAACTTAATTTTATCTCTATTTTATCTTAATTTTAATTCTAACTATACATATCTATACATGAATGCGAGCATTTAGGCATCTTCTTAGCCAACAGACCAGTTTGGCCAATAATGTATCAAACTCGCACCTTATTCACTATTGACCTAAGTGAAATTCCAAATGATAACTCCCTTTGCAAACAAGGGGTTTTTCACATAATCTATATTGTATCAAATTAGTAGCTTCTTGAATTTTGAATTAGTGGCAGTATTGTATAAAAATAGGTGTATCTCTGAGTTTTGACCTCATGACAACTCTTTGGACAAAAATTAGTATACACTTTTGTAGACACAGAAAGTGCACATAACATGATTGTAGTAACCAAAGAAATGATAGAAACTGTTGCTAAGATCTTAAAATTAGATTCCAGGAAGAAAATGATTATTCAATCATACAGATACTCATTAGGCAGCGATTGAACCATGTTCCTAAATATAGAATTCACACGACACGGTTCTCTGGTAGCGAAAAGAGGGTAGAAACTGCTTTTGGGAATCCCAGAGGCTAGATCAGACTCCAAGATGTAATTGGCTAAGCAAATATATATATGTTCACTTGGGACAGTGATGCAACTATGTTACCATTTACAAAATGCATACTACACTATTGTCTGGTAAACAGAAAGGAGGAGAAGCTGCTGCTACAAACTCAAGGGTAAACTCAATAAAGCAATTGGCTACGCAAATATACAGGTATACATCGGGCGACAATGCAACTATGCTACTGGATATAAAATGTATATTACACAATTATCTGGTAAACAAAGAAACGAGAGAAAATGTTGCAAAGAACTCAAGAGTAGACTTCAGGAGGCAATTGGCTATACAAATATACAGGTACACACCAGGCAGCCATGCAACTGTGTTCCTAAATATAAAATGTGTACAACATAATTATCTGGTAAGCCAATAAGGTGGAAAACTGCTTGTAGGAACTCAGAAGTAGACTCCAACAGGCAATTAGGTCCTTTTGCACGATACATGCCCAAGTCTTCACTGTATGTTGTTATTCAACATCAGTAAAAGCTACAGTTGTCCAATGATATTTGCCTTTCAATCTTATTATTAGTCCCGCCTATTAAAGGCGGAGACTAGTGTTTTCAGATGCTTTTCTACAATTAATCTATGCTTGAAAACTATGCCCAAATCTTTTAACCTTTGGTAGTTCCAAATAATTCTATTAAAATATAACTTTATACATTTATTTTTTATTTTATCATTGGCCACTGCTAATTTTGCTAGTGGTTTTTTTTGTTTTCTTGGTTAACAAATCTAGGGAAAAGTTTTTAACAGCCCACGTACCTGGGCATCATGGGCAGGTGGCAACCTTATAAAACTTCACGTGGCTAGCGTTCTCTTCCATATTTTGCATGGTAGCCATATCAATGGCACCCTGTAAACTAGGACATCCCTAGCCCATTAATTAGATTGATCCCAGGTTCAGCTCAACTCTAGTGTAGAAGCGTATGCTTAGAGGAAATTTCAATCAGGTATGGTTCTCCCATGGAAATGACTCCATTTCCATGCAAATAGCTTCAATTCAGTTCAATGACCATCCAGTGCAAAACTCAATGTTTTCTTTTCAAATTTACTAATTTTTTGAATACTTTGTTTAGTTTGTTTTATCATTTGAACTATTTCTTGCAGAAGCACCCGCTAAATCTTTTTCTTCTTGCCCTAGCTACACTTGTTCTAGATGCATATGTTTTCCAGAAATTATCAACCACTGCAAACATCCTGCAACAATAGTTGATGAATTAATTAATGACATAAAATATATGTTTTCAGGTGAGGTGCTTCTTACACCAGAGATAAATGAACACAATCTCAATCTTAGGGCTCTAGTCTTGCCCATCTTTATCTGCCTCTAACAAGGAAATTTAAGCGAAGTTTGCCTCAGCCATATCTTCAAAGTTGGACACATAATTTCAACTTTTAATAATTTTCAGATGATTTTCTTCCTTATAAATTAAGTTGATTTTTGGGCTTGGGATATCGGATCCACAATTCTTAGTACCATCTGAGAAATTATCATCGGCACTTACTCTCCAAAGGCTATTATGTGGATGAACATTCAATTGAAGATTAGGAATTGTTCAAATCTTCAGGTAAATTGTGAAGATAGAAGAACATAGGCTGAACTTAGGCTTCTCAGTAGAAGATATTACACTTTCCATTTAAGAAAAATAAATTGATAAAACTCAGCCCATGCAAGTGAGAATGATTTTTGAAAAAAATGTGTCAAATGGAGCAGATTGCAGAACTATTTCTACTTACTCACCAGGTTTGTTTTGGCTATCGAGTTTGACCTGCAAAAAGTGAAGCAATGTTTTTCAATGCACAATTGTACAGTACAATAAATTGTGTCACAATTGTTCAGCAAATAAAAATATCCCGGTTTTAGAATTTTATATTTCCCACACAAGTACAAGAATAAATATTAAAAATAAACATTAAAATGAATTCTCTCCTTAAACAATCAATGGGGCTCTGCATAAGGCTCTAAGCCTTTGGCTATAGTTTTCTTGTCCTCTTAGCTCGAAATTTAATCAATAATGTCATTTGGACCATGACATGTTTTGGCATGCAGGGCTGCATTTATCAATGCTAATCTTTGGCTTCCATGTAGCACTGTAATCTGACCATTTTTATTTTATTGATTTATCTAACTTGAAATGCTTCTGGATTTGGTGGCAATGATTAAGATTTCCAGGCATGGCAATCATAATAGCAGTTCTTTCTGTTTCCAACTTCTACAAATCTAGTTTTGAGAACTTTATTACAAACTTATTAAAACAAAAGAATATTTATTTAGAATTTTATTACAGACTTATTAAAACTACTTTTGTTTTCGGACAGTTTTATAAAATTAATCTGATATTTAATTATTCTCTTTTTCTGCATTCTGTAATGGTTTTCAAGAATTCGTACGGAGGGTTATTGAAATGGAGAACAAGTATGGGCATTATGTCTTGGAGTGTTTTCAAGACCATGGGCTTTTTCGAAATTTATTGTTTGTAGCTTTAATCAACATCATAAAGTAGAGCATCTGTTCAAGGCTGATAGTTTGTTCAAGACTGTTAGTTTGTCATTTTTAGGATTTTTAGAATTTATCTTTCAAAATAGACAATAACTAATGTTTTCTCTAGGACTGAAGTTGGAATTCATGTGGCTAAAACACAAGAAACCCATAAAGATTTGAGTAAACTAGTAAAGCCTAGAAGCCCAACAAAAAATGTCTGCCTAAAAGCATAAAACATAAATAAAATTCATGAAATGCCCAACTCAAAATTGTCTACCTAAAATCATTTTTTAAAATTCTTGAAAATAAAAAGTAATAATGAACTTTAATATTTTTCGTCCATGAAATTTTAATACTTCCTCTTGGTTAGTTGGTTGAATTGAAGGGTTTGGGGGCGATGATGATATTTCTCCTACTGTGCTTGTGAGGCAATGCTGAACGAACTTGACGAGGAGGAGAGAGTAGGGGCAGATGGAGGTGCCCACACACATTGAGCCATTGTTTTGCTGGATACCAAGTACTTCTCCACTCACGGGAAGTTCTTAAAAAATGAGTCTGTGAATTTCATGGTTTTCCTCTGTGAACTCAAAGTTATTTGATAGAGCTCCAGTCTGCAAAAACCTATTTCACAAAACATTCCTCAAATCTACACGATAGATGCATCTCTTTCAGTGTTCCCCTCCTTTAAAGAGGAATTTGTACGTGCTGAAGCTCAATCTACCAGCGTAGAAAGCAAATCAGATGCCTTAAAAAACACAGCTTGTCCTAGAACATGGAATCGCTAGAACTTTCAAGAAGTTTCCAAAATTTTGTTCATGATGTTTCTAAATTTATTTTATTTTTTTATTATGTTATAGACCTTAAGCAAAATGAGAAATTAATATGCATTTATTGTACTTCAGAGAACAAGATAAACATTTAATACAAAACTTTTCATTGAATTATATTTGTCGGCAATACATTTTTCTTTAATTTCCTTGTCAAAAATTGATTTTCTTCATTGCCTTTTTTCATCAGAACCAATAAGAGTTAAGATAAATAGCATTTTTAAACATTTAAAAATATAGAAAAAATTCCAAACTATATAATACACTTTATAGCTAAAAAAAATCTTAAATCTTATTGGTCAAATTAATTGCATTTTAGCTCCTAAACGAATGCAATAGTTTACCTGCCGTAGGTAGGAACTAATAATAATAAGTTGTGATATTGTTATAGTATTCAATTTGTTGTTTTTGAGTTAAATTTATCAATTTATGTGAAGCACAAGGACTTCCTAGGAGGTCACCCATCCTAGTACTACTCCAACTCAAGCGCACTTAACCAGAGAGTTTTCTCCAAGGTTAAGCCAACTTTGCTTGCAATCTCATTTGCAAAACCTTCACAACTTTTTAATCATAGTTTTGAGTCACACTTTGTGATATATCATTAGGATGAAAGAGAGCTAATAAATGCATAAGATGATGAATCATGGAGTGTAGTCTGAAATGTTGATTAAAAAACTTGCAAATATTCTAAACCACTAAGTTTCCTTCAAGGTCAAGCCCACTTTGTTTGCAACCCCATTTGCAAAACCTTCAACAAGTGTTGTGCCTTATGAATCATCCAAAGAATAAGTTTTATTATTATTATTATTACGGGATTGAATAGGTTTTGAGGGATCTGCAATCTTATTTTCAAATGTTGCTATTAAGATAAATTTGGACAACCAACAATAAATAAATAGGATATAAAAGAATAAATTGTCAAGCAATAAGAATTATGATTATCAATAAGAAAGGGAGGCAAGTTATAATCAATTAATGATATAATATTTTAACAATCTATTATATGTTAGATGTCGCTTCTCGAATAGACTTTAAAAAAATAAAATTAATCAATATTTCATATCGCACTCTATGATCCATCATCTTATACACTTCTTAGCTCTCTTACATCCTGATGATGGATCGTGAAATGTTACCCGAAATGGTGATTGTAAAACTTCCACACGGTTTAATCCGGAAGCAACATCTAACAAGTTGCAATCAAGTCAATATTAGCTTGTTCATTATTAAGGAATTAGATTCATTCCCAGAAGAATTAGTATCTAGAGAAAGGTGAGGCAATCATGAGCATTATGACCTCAGGTTATACACTTAAGTATGTTGAGAAGCATGTGAGCATTGTGGCCTTAGGTTGGTTATTAAGGTGACTAAGAACCATGCCCATGAGTATTATCATGATGCCCAAATTTATGTCCTCAAGGCTACTAATCCTAGTTAAAGAAACAGGTGAACGTAATTCTAAAAACCATACAAAATATATTATTCCAATGATTAAAAAATATGTATAAGCAAATAATTTCTAATACACGCAAACAAATATTGGCATTGGCATGTTGTGATGGTTAAGTTATGATAGTGTTGCTATTGCCATCAAGGTTCAAACCCCGTTGAGGTACATTTGTTGAATGTTTACCCCTTTCCAAAGAAAAGCAAACTTTTAAAAATATAACATTAATATTGAAAAGCTAAAATTTTCTTTTTATACATTTATATCAATTAAGGCCTTTTTATCTTTTAAAATATTAAATAATAGCAAAATTAAACTAAGCCATAATTACATTGATAAGCGTTCTACAATGATAAAACATAGTGACATGAACGTGTTAACAATTTTTTTTACCTTTTACATTAAATTTAATATTTATTAACATGTCAAAGTATTTAATATATTTATAACATACTATTAATATTTAATAATAAACACAATACTAATAAAATCAAATTTTTCTAATCAATAATAATAATTATAAACACAATACTAAATAATAAATATAGGGTGTTTCGGGGGGAGGAAAGTGTTGTTGATGGTGTTGTCAAGGCTATAGTCAATTTGCTGGTAGAGAACCTAGAGGTCTTAGATAGAAGTTACCCAGCTCCCCCCCCTCCACAAATAAGGAGGATTGCAAGTTGGCTAGGAAGTGGAAACTCTCTAACTCTTTTTTTGAGTTTGAGAATTCTAAGGTGTTGGCCAGGAGAAACACACACTGGTCTCCCCTAGTTGAACAGTTTCACAAGCTCAATTTTGATGGGGCTGCTAGTAATGGGTCGATGGCTAGTGGAGGAATAATTAGAGACCACCATGGGAAGATGATTATTGCCTATGCAATTAATTTGGGGAAAGTCTCCAATAATGTTGCTTAGATTTTGGCTTTACTCTAGGGAGTTAAAGTTGTTGTGTCGGCGGGTATTAAGAAGTTGATCATCGAGGGGGACTCAAAAAGTGTGGTTGAAATGGTTAAAGGTAACTACAAGGCCAACTGGAAAATGTCAAATTTGCTACATGACATTTGGGCGCTTCTCTCGAGACTGGGGGATTTTGAATTAAAGCATATTTACAAGGAGGGTATTGTTGTGGCGGATGCACTGGCTACCAAAGGGATAACTACCAATGAAAACAAGTTTTGGATAAGAATGGGATCTCTCACGGCGCACACGCAAAATCTCATTGGGAGGGAACGAAATTACCATCCCTAACTATGGGGTACAAATTGAAAGCTTTTTATTGGTTGGATAGGGCGGCCACTAGGATTTTGGGAGGCTGCAAGAATTCAAATTTTAAATTTGGAAAGGTGGAAAAATGAATAATATTAATTATGGGTTAAGAAGGGTCATTATTTCCATATTTGATGGTCGTACAGGGAAGCTTAAGAGAAAAGATCGCATTGGGATTTGCATTTGCTTTGTGGCAAGTGAAAAGACTGCCAACTTTTATGATTTCTTGCCTGAGAATTGTAATCATTATAAAATGAGGGCTTTTATTATTATTTTAAAGGCTTTACATGTGAACGGTACACTCACTTGCTTAAGCTAGCGTCTTTTCAAAATTAAGAAGGGTGGCGTAATTTTATTGCTTTTTGCTATTGTTTGTGAGAGTTTGAACTCTCATAACGATAGTCTAAGCTAGAGGAGATATTGTTCAGAGTTGTTCAGAGCTGGGTATTGGGTTGGGATGTCTGCAAATTTATAGGAAGAGGAGAAGAATTCAGAATTTGATGTTGATATGGGGGGAGATATGGTCAGAGTGGAGCCGCCGAAGATTGAGGATAGTTTCCTCAAGAACCCGTGTGTTGTGATGTACCTTAAGGAGGGTGGGTTTTTCCCTTACATGGAAGCCATGGAGGGTAGTGATGAGATCATTTCCATGCATCTGGTGGATACTTGGGAGGAGCAGAAGGTAACCATTAATGACATCACCTTTGAAATCAATGAAGAGGTTATTACTCAAGCCACGGGGCTCTCTTTGGAGGGATGGAAATGGAAGGTGACGAAAAGCAGGGATAACACCAGCGTGAATAGATTCTTCAAGAAGATGGAGAAGCCTATTTATTTTCATGGGGGTTTCAAATGGGATGAGCTACCAGAGCCATGGGATGAGGTATGTCTTATAATTATGAAGTATTTAACTTTGGAGGGTAGATTTGGGACATGTTAAAATTACCACTTCCCTATGTTAAACAATTTATGGAATGAAGAAATTTCTACCCCCTTCTTCCTGCTTCATTATATGGAAGCGTTGGTGATGGATGTGAGGGCTAAGAAGGCTATGCATAAATTTTTTGTATTCTGCATCAGGGGTTTATCCTCTAGCTGTAAAATTTCCACCGGGCCCTATGCCCTCCTAGATTTGTCTCCTTACACATACCCATCTCTAACCCTACTTATAACCCTAAGGAGACTGAGGTGATTCCTTCCCCCAGCCTCTTCCTCAAAGTCCCCCACCTCCCTGGGAAAGAAAATTAAAAACCCTAGTCCATGTGTGAAAAAATGGGAGGAACAAATTAACATTGATGATTCGGTTGATGAAGATAATGAAAGTCGTAGAAGGTCCCACAAAATTGCCAAAAACTCCCATTTGAAGCAAAAATGGGTTAGAAAAAGGTACATTATGGAGGAGGAAGAGGATTTGGAGTCCGGGGAGGTTGAAGAAGAGAAAAAAGTGAAGAAGGAAGATAAAAACAAAACAAAAAATTAGAGGAAAAAGGTTGAGGAAGACAACTCGGGCATGGGTAAGGGAAAAAGTACGTCGACTATGGTAGGAAGATAAAGGAGCATGGATTCAACCCATGTGTCGGCCAACATCAAATTAAACTTGGTGGATTATCAATTAAAAGGGACTCTGGAGTGGACAAGAAGGGCTCTCCTCTTATTGCCACTTCGTTGATTGGCTTGTGTGGTAAGAAGAATAGTCTGGAGGTTGATGAGGGATGCGCTAAGGGAAAAGAGGAGGTCACGACTGGTGCCTCTGAGATTAGAAAGGAGGACAAAAATGTGGAAATTCAACAGATGAGGGAGGACATGCAGAGGCTGGAAGGTAAAGACAATGACCTGAATATGAGCTTCACGATGCTAGCGGACTTTGCAGTGAAAGTCATGCACTCGAAGACCACAAATCTTCATTTTCTGAACCAAGTGAACCAGAAGGACTTAGAGATGGTGCAGGATGATGAGAAGTTGTTTCAGTTCCTAGCGGATGACTGGTTTAAGCTAGTGATAAGCTCGGGGGGAATTGATGAACTATAACTGATTGAATGTTTGAAGATGATAAGTTGATGATCATGGAGCTGCAAAAGCGAATGCAAGACATTAAAACAGTTAAATGTATTGTTTTGTCATTGATGTCAAATTGATATGGTTTGATTGTTCATACACATATTGTCATAACCTTAAAGAGTTGAAGAGACAAAGTTTATGTGGCCGGTAAAACATAAAAGGTTTGTATACACCGAGTTACAGTGAACACAAAGCAGTTCACAGTGTATACCGAGCACAGCAGTAATCGAGCAAGTGTTACCAAGAAAGATTTAATGACCGAGCATAACTGGAGTTAATGACCAAGCATAATTGAAGTTGATGACCGAGCATAACTGGAGTTAAAGAACGACAAAAGTGCTTAGCTGGTAGAGCTACAATTTAGGGATTGACTAATTGATTGTTTTATTATCGATCAGTTAAGCTAAATCAAGGAAGGAGATTAAAAGCACATTTTATTCATAGTTATTGAGGAGAGTTTTACGGAATAAAACTAAAGGAGAGCTTTACATGATAAAGCAAATCATGGCGAGTTTTACGGATCAAAAAGAGATCTATGACAAAAACAAGGAGATTGAGCAGCTAATCATGTCTATATAAAGAGACAAGGAATTCATTATCAAAGAGAGGAATGCTGAGTATATTTTGTGTGAAGATAGAACTCTTCATGCAGATTTGATCATATTGGTGTAAAGGAAGAAAATTGATATATTTTTATTTATTGTTTGATTTGGTTTGAAATGTGTTGTATTTCCTTAACCTTTACATTTAATTGTAATTTAGATGTATGTGTGTTGTAATGTGATTAAGTATATAGGGGGAAGGAAGATAAGATGTTCCTCCTTTATCCCCAAATGCACAAATGAAAGATCCAAGCTGATTAACCCCAAAAGAAGGATTAATGCACAAATGAATCAACCATTTGGAAATGAAAGTAAGGAAGAAGATCTTAAATTCTGTTTTATGATGAAAGAGATATGGTATATAACAGTAATTGAAAAGGATGAGAGGAAGTACCAACCTTGAAGAATTTCAGATCTAAAGAATGTTGTTTTTGAAGGCCTACACTCAATTTCTAAAAAATCTGAAGTATGATCCGAAACAAAAATGTAGAGACGAACAAAACCCAGAAATATTTTTCCAATCTGACACCGTCTTATGAAAAAGGTCAACCTTGACCCACAAATGTCACCCCTAACCCAATAATCTCGACCCTGACCTGCACAGGTCTGACAGAAAATCTGTTCGCGGATCTCGATAGTTCGCTAAAAAGGGTATCCAAATCTAAGTTCAAATCCATAGTCCTGAACCTGTATCTACAAGAAAAGGGATTTTTTTGTTGAGGGGAGGGGTTTGCCTTGGTCAAACCCCAGTTTTGGAATTAACCTCAGATATATAATTGAAATTGCAGAAGTAAACAAAGTAAATGCATAAATTCACCTTGCTTGTAAAAGTCCTTGTGGAGGATTCGAATCCTTGAATCCACAAGTATGTATGCACCAATGGATCTAGAATCTAGAATATAGGATGTCTTCAATCAATTGCTTGTAGATCTCCAACACCAAATCTTGAATGGGTTCTTGAATATGAAGAGGCTTGGAAGAAGGTGGATGGAGAGATCACCAAAAAGGGCACTATGTAGCTTGAATCCTTCAACGGCCTCCCATGGATCTCTTTGATGAATGCTTGAATACTTTATGATGGATAGATGCTTGCTTCAAATATTTCTCCTTAGCTTTCTTGAAATTCACTTGATAATGCTTCTCAATTGCTCAATAATGCTTAGGCTTGGATAGAGGACTTAGAGAAAATGAGAGGAGAAAGGCTCCCTTTTATATGAAATTAGGGCACAATCTTCTAAGGAGGCCGACATAGGATAATTAAATTTCCATTAAATTCTTTACCCCTAGGACAGGACCTATATTAAATATAATTTAGGAATCATCACTTCGGAACCCGAAACAACCGACTCGAAAGCGAGAATTAACTTTTTCAAAGACTGACATTTGGAAACTGTGAGATCCTGAAATTTGGACCCTGGGTCAAGGTTGAGGTCGACCTTGACCTAGGTGAGGGGTAAGGTTGACCTTGACATAGGTCAGGGTCGAGGTCGACATAGACCTAAAAGGTCAACCTTGACCCTAAAGTCAAAGATCTCAAATCTACAGTCCAGAATGCCAGAAACTAGCTAGAGAGAGGTGGAAGATGGGGCAGAACAGGGGGAAAGCCAGGTCTAAATCAGGAACCCATTCAAGGCACTTGACATGACCCCAAACCACTTACTTGGAAGGCTAAACTAGTCTATAATGGAAGTGCTTCCATTTTTTGACTATACATTTAGCCGCCACTTTAGCAAGAGTATGGACTCAACACAAACTCTTGGTAAAGGAGATCATAAAGAACAGACAATCGTATTGGAATCAAAAAGGGACAAATAAATCCTCAAGCCCCCAAGGGACTTAATTATTTATCAACCCTAAGATCACAATAAGAGAGACATCACTAGTTAAGGAAAGAGAGAGAGAGAGGGTGTGATTATCTTGCCCAATGAGAACTTATGTCTCATTGTGAACCACACAAGTAAACATCGTAACTGGAAAGATGGAATTGAACTGCCTAGTGAATGTGGCTACTCACTAGTCAACCCATCAGGGAGATCCATTCTTAAGGACACCTTTCGACCTTAAAGGATCAAAACTTTGAAAAACTGGAGGGATCAAGAGATCTGTGTAAATTTAAACTGGAGGGATCAAGGGATCCTAAAAAGTAAAATGTCCATGCTTTAAAGATTAGTTTTTAATCCATAAACGGAAAAAGTTTTAAGTGTTTTGAAAATATTTTTAACATGTGGTGTGTGTGAAAAAGGTGAGTAGAGCGTATGCCCCCATGTTAAAGTCATTGCTAACACTTTAACAGGAGAAATGGCTTGAACGGAAACATAAACAACTCTACGGATTACATTTCCACTACGAGATGCCCCCAAATGAAGACAAATCAAGGGAAATAAACATAAACATACAAAAGAACACATAAGGGATCTACCTACTATGGGGTCAGTATGATCATAAGATAACATGTGCATATATAGATATAATATTATTGCAAATGAATTTACATCATTCCCCAGAGAAAGTAGAACTACAATCACAATGGAGGAAAGAAAACTTAAGAGTTACGAAGAAGAATTTTTTCGGACCACAACCTGGAGACCAAAAAGAATCAGTGCTACCATGTCACAGATCCAAGCAAACTAAACAAGGGAAACATTTATGAACAATAGCACAAGTACAACATAACATAAGAACAACATATAGAAGAATAAAGATACATATAGAGGAATTGTACAACAGGTTTGATTCTTTTATCACCTTGCACCAACAAAGTAACAAGGGTCGTATAAAAGAATCCAACAAACATGTAGCAAACACATTACGTGAGAAGCACAATACAACATGCAAACATAAAAAGGGCCATCATGAAGAATAGGCCAATCAGGCGCATTGCCTACTCTCCCTATCTTGGTTTATATCAGTTAGGGAAGGTGGGAAACCCGCAAGAGGGACTATATCCAATACAACAGGAATGATAGTCAGTTCCAAACAAGGATCCTCTTGAGAATTGCGTTTCTCGATACTAGGTGTAATTTTCAATTTAGTTGAAAGCATATGAGGTAAGTCAGTTTCAAGATCAATGGTCTCATATTCATCACTAAGATCAATAGGATCATCTAAAGTATCCTCCTCATCGAGATTAATTGAAATGGGATCTAAGATGCAAATAGGATCATCGTACTCATTCATCTTAACATCATTATGAATATCGACTTCTTTCGACACATCAGGCATAGGCTGGTCAAAAGTAGGTAAAGAGTTTCATTAGTAGATTTATTGTGTTTTGCTTTGTTTAACACGTTTTGAGAACTAGGAGGAATGACCACAGATTCCTTCACAGGTTCTATAGGAGGAATCTTAATGGGTTGTAATGAAATAGTAGAAGTTTGATTATTAGAATTAGAAGTAATGGCTAAAGGAGGTATGGAAGGAGTAGGCAAAAGTCCACGGTTGAGATCTATCTGAGGCATGCTTAACTTAGCAATTTTGTGATGTTTGTAAGCTTGGTATGAGCGAAAGAGATGGTCAGGGAAAGGAGGACATGAGTTAGGTAATGAAGGCCAGAAGAAATCAAGAGTAGCACGATCTCTAGTTCTAGAAGGTTGATACAAACTATGATTAATCATTTTGACTTCCCCATTATGAATGAACTTAAGACATTTATGAATAGGAGAAGAGATAGCATGCATAACAGTTATCCATGATAAACCTAAATTGATTTGAAATTGATCAGAAGTAGGAATAATAATGAAGGTAGTATCTACAACTTTTCTACAAAGTTCAACCAGTAAGTTGATAGAACCAAGTGCAAGATAAAGAAAACCATTACAAGTTTGGATCCATGCATCAGATGGATCATAGCAATCACCTTGTAAGTTTTTCATAAAAAGATTTTCCTTAGTAATGACACTTATTAAAGATGTGGGATCAACAAGACAACCACGAGTAGGTATCTTAGCAATCCTAGCATAGATATAAAGGGGACCATCAGGAGCTTTAATTGTTTCAGCATCATCAAAGGTGATTAAAATTTCCCTATAGGTCGCTTATCCTTAGTTTGTTTTTGATGTTTAGGTGTAAATGGAAGTTGAAGTAGAGGTGAAGGATCTTGAACAGTAGGTTGAGACAAAACAACACTCTCCACATGATTAACAATGTGATTAAGATCATCCATCTTTGAATCATAAACAATATCCACAGAAGATGGTTGAGCTATGGTATTAGTATCATGTGTAGGTAAAGGATTCGTATAGATTTGAAGGTTTTGATTAGGAGGAGAAACAAATTTATTCCCACTACCATCAAAATTATTAACATGCAAAGCCTTAGAATCAATTAAATCTTGAATGTTATGCTTTAGAAAATAACATTTTTCAGTATCATGGCCATTCTGGCAATGGTATTGACAAAAAGCTTTAGAATTGAAGGATTTGGATTCTATCGTGGTAGGGAGAAGAGGTCGAATAGGAGGCAAGGTAATCATATTAGCACCTAACAACCTACTCATTATAGAATACAAAGTTTCAGAGAGAGAGGAGTAAACGTACGATTCATACGGAAAGCGGTGGATGCAAAAGTGGCATTATTGGATGTAACAACAACTTGATCAGCAACCGCATTCGTCTGTTTATTAATCTTGACATAGTTTTTAGGTTTCTGAAACTTATTAGGATTAGGAGCAGTATCACTCTTATCAACTGGAACAGGAGCCATTGGAGTGTTGCTCTCAAATTGACTCAAATTGACTCACTTGTAACTGATAATGGTGAAGTACTGCACAAAGTTGTTGAAAAGAGGTAAATTTAGTAAGCAGAATCTTATCTCTAATATCCTTTTGTAAATTTTAAATAAACATGTGTTGAATATCAATATCAGGAACAGGATAAGAAATTTGAGCATACAAATGCTTAAATCTACCAATGAAATCAATCAATTTTTCCTTAATGTTTTGTTTACATTGCATTAAATCAGTTAAGGAAACTTGTGGACCAATGTTATTTTGAAATTGTTGGATAAAGGTGTTAGCAAGTTTAGGAAAAGACTCAATTGACTAAGGAAGTAAAGAACAATACCATTGCAAAGCCTTATCACGAAAAGTTCTAACAAACAATTTAGCTAAAATCCTATGGTCATGAGCATAATCACTACAAAGGATTTGAAATGTTTTAACATGAGTGACAAGATCGCCTTTACCATTGTAATTCTCAAGACGAGGCATATTGGCTTGTTGAGGGACAGTAGCGCAAATGATGTCTAAGGATAAAGGACTACCCATGTCACATGTAGGAATGCTAAACTTGGATTGGGTTAAGGATGCAAGTTGTTGTAAAGATGACATAGTTTGAGCCAAACTAATGATTGTTGAATCATTAGAGGAAACAGGTGGCATAGAAATGTTAGGAACACTGGGGAAAGTGTAGGAAGCAACTAGAATAGAAGAGACAACTGGTGGAACATTAGGCACCACAGTTGGAAGTGGATTAGAATAAGTAAAAGGTACACTATGATATGAAGGTTGTGAGGTAGGTAGAAATACTGGTGGAGCACTCACAGGAATAGATGCAATTGGGAGAGATGTAGTCATCAAAGGAGGAGTATAAGTAAGAATTCTAGGAATGGAAGAAGGTCCTTGACTAGTGATAGGAGGTGTATATCCTAACTCTTGAGCCTCTTGAGCTAAAGGTTTAACATTTGAATGTACAAGATGAGTAAGACCATGCAAGAATTTAACACCTTGATCATTATCACGGAGGGCTTTCTTAAGAGCCTCTATAGCTTGGATGGAATCTTGATTATGGTTTTCTTGGATAAGCCAATTTCCCATTTTATCAAGTTTGGTTGAGAGTTTTTGCACTTGTTCAGGAGGAACTCTTAAGGTATTATCCTCATCATGAGATGAGTGAGAAGAGTTATGCTCCGTAGAAGGATTAAAATCATGAGTTATCAAATTATCATCTGAGATCCTAAGGAAAGGAGAGGAAGACTCAGGATCAAAGGAACCCATAAGTCTACGACTTCTTCTAACCTTGATACTATATGTAGGACTAGAAGTTGTAAAGCTCATACACAAATGCAATGCAAATGAACTAACACAAGATTTTGATTTATTAATTTTAAATGTAATTAAAAGAACATGCAAGATCTAGAATAAACATGTAAATCTAACACCAAAAAGAAAGAGTTGTCTATTGCGGGTTCACCAAAATGTCAAGGAAGAAAATTGATATATTTTTATTTATTGTTTGATTTGGTTTGAAATGTGTTTTGTTTCCTTAATCTCTACATTTAATTGTAATTTATATGTATGTTTGTTGTAATGTGATTAAGTATATAGGGGGAAGGAAGATAAGATGTTCCTCCTTTATCCCCAAATGCACAAATGAAAGATCCAAGTTGATTAACTCCAAAAGAAGGATCAATGCACAAATGAATCAACCATTTGGAAATGAGAGTAAGGAAGAAGATATTAAATTATGTTTTATGATCAAGGAGGTATGGTATATAAAATTAATTGAAAAGGATGAGAGGAAGAACCTACCTTAAAGAATTCCAGATCTGAAGAATGTTGTTTTATGAGGTCTGTACTCAGTTTCTGGAAAATCTGAAGTATGATCCAGAACAGAAACATAGAGACGAACAAAACCCAGAAATATTTTTCCCATCCAACACCGTCTTATGAAAAAGGTCAAACTTGACCCACAAATGTCACCCATAACCCAATAATCTCGGCCTTGGCCTGCACAGGTCCAACAGAAAATCTGTTCGCGGATCCCGATAGTTCGTTAAAAAGGGTATCCAAGTCTGAGTTCAAATCCATAGTCCTGAACCTGTATCTGCAAGAAAAAGATTTTTTTTTTTTTTTGGGGGGGGG
>MU228335.1:915175-946252 GCA_018584345.1 Thuja plicata
TGCAAATCCCCATTTGTGCAAAAATGTGGATATCCAAATTCTTGCTAAAGAGGTGGAATGACTTTCATCTCCATGGTTTTCATAGAGATTAAAGCCATTTTAACTTTGCCGTCGGGTCCAAGGTTTGTATGATTAAATTTTTTTATATATCTTGTCGGGTCCGGAGCACTGCGTCGATTTAACTGCTCGAATGTGGATTTACAAATCCATCTTCCAGGTCAACCAAACAGTCCCAAAAAATGAAAACTAGGGTTTGCATAACCAGGCTATGGATAACCATGATTTGTTTCATTTTCCAATTCCCCAACCAAACGGGCCCTTAGAGAAAATATTTAGTCTTGCGAAAAACTTTGAGTTGTTTTCTACCTCGATCAATCCAAAAAAAGTCCACAAGTATCGCACATTTTTGCAAAGCCATGATTCCATATATTCCAGGACAATTATTTATATTTTAATATTATTAGTTAATTAATTAATTAATTAACAAATTTATTTATTATTTAATAATTCAATAATATATAATATTATATTATATTCTTATATTTTTATTTTTTTTGGGCAAAATGGCATAGCCACTATGTTAAATTTATAAAAATTATTACACTGCTTCGAAAGGAGCTCAGAGGAAAGAAGCAGGGAAGAAAACCCCCCATCCCAACCCCGAATACGAAAAAACCATGAAATTACATTATAGTCCATTCAGACCAGAATTACAACCAAAAAGTATCAACCTTTAATACATCTACAGGCAGAGAATGGGGAAGATAAACGAAGATATAGGAAGCATAAATGTCGACGACATCTATATTCAAGCCTTCCCAAGCTAAAATCATCAGAAAAAACTAGAACCCGAGCAACTGAAAACTATGCATTGCACTGAAACTATAAAGGTCCCCCAGACCAGATATTAACAGGAAATCCTTTGTCGACTAGTTGAATCAAACAAAACTTCAAAAATTTTGGAAAAGATCTAGTTGATGTGTTGAATACCTTTACCCTTTCTAGGGGCACATCCATTTCTAGATGACCGTGATGAATTTGTCGACGGTGACTGGGGAGTGAAAGGTGGGGAGGAGGCCATCACACCAGAATTCTCCACATAAGCGAGTATCAGAGACAAGTTTTCAAACAAGAGGAAAGCACTGGCGTTGATGCTGCTCAAAAGAAGGTCCATAAATTTTACGATTTCCCTCCTGAGATGTTTTAAATCTCTGCCCTCCAGTGCTAGCTTTAGAATGTCGAACAGATGTACAAGGTCCTTTTTGTTTTCTAGGTGAGATGGAGGGAATAAACCCCCAATCCATGCATTAGAGCTCTGAAGGGAGTATTTCATAATGGCTTCATGCAACTCTTCCTCTAAGACAAAACCCTCTTTGAGAAGCATTTTTGTCATCTTCTTAAAGACCTTGTAGTCAGGGATCAAATCATACCAGTTTGATAGGAAGACCAAGAGGATCTGAGAATGGAGAATATGTCTGGAGCATCTGGAAGTAAGATGTCATCACCAATAATGTTTTTAATGGCCTCCAGAACATCGCCTGAAATAGTATTGAAAGCTACCTTCATGTGTCGACGTAGGTAGGGGCCCGAAATTGGGTGTTCCCATTCTTTTGGATGTACAAAGATACGCTGGTTTAGGTGTCTGTAATCCATATTTAGCGAACAAAGACACCAATAAATAGACTATTCGTGATGTAGTATGTGCAAATGAAGGGATGTACACCATATTTAATATCCCATTACAGCGTAAGTGTCATAATTGTAGCATTGATTTGGACACACTTTGGTGATCTTTACAAGCGACCCATCCATCTCTTGAATCATGCGAAACCAACCTCGGGAATTAGAAAAAAAATTTGCTTGTCCTTTCCCATGTGCTCCACCTCCAGGCTAGGTGCTACGACATATGCAAACCTCATCATCTGCACAGGAAAATAAATTTTGGCCATGCTCAATTACCGAGGGATCAACAAACATGATTAAGAGAAGATTTCCCCTTAAGAAAAAAAAGATGTCCTGACAAGTATCCCGATTGCGTTTAGGCTGATGAAATATTGCATTGAAGTCCACATATCCTCACACTTCAAAGGTAAATGTTGATGTGGTTTTGCGTTGATGATTCACGAGCCCCACAACATCCTGACATTTGAGGTCACTCTAACGCATAATCTATCGGCATTCCTCCTTAATATATTTTGGGAGGCTTTCTCTTTGCACTGGTATAGATTCTGATTCCCAATCCCCCTCAGCATCCTACACACCCAGGTTAGCAATCCAGTCAGCAACACTATTTGCTTCCCTATAGCAATGTGATATTGTGTAGGACGAAAAATGAGAGAGAAGCTTCACAAATTCTTGAAGGACATATTGGATTTCCCAATTTACTATCGATTTGGTATTTAGAGAGGATATAATCAGGAGAGAGTCTCCTTCAATATGAATTTCTGCAACACCTAATCCAAGGTCCAATCTCACCCCATAGAGGATAGCCATGCCTCAGCCATGTTATTTGACCCATGTAGAAGCCTATAGTGTGTAGCTGCTAGGATGGATTTGTCTGCCCTTCTCATCACAAAACTCACGCCTGATTTCCTAGGGTTCCCTTTACATGTGCCATCAAAGGTTAGTTTGCAAAATTTGGCATCAGGGGGGGGTCCATTTGATATCTTTTCTGACTTGAGATTTGGGTATCTTCCCAAGAAGGACCCCTTTGAAGGGGATAGAAATAAGTTTCCATTTGTTTAGGATTATGTTATCTGAAGATGAAAAGGGGGAAGATAGTGACTTGGCCTTTGAGACATGAGCATTGACCATTTCTGACAGATATTTTTCAACCAGAATGCAGACCTGATCCACTGACGCCTTCTATTTTCTAAAGATTCATTTGTTCCTTCCCCACCATAAACACCACACGACTGCTGCTAGAATTACTATCCAGATTACTGAGAAAAATGACTCAGAGCATGGTAAAGGCCACTGCTACAGAATCCCTTGAAGTATGATATGAAGGGGGCCTTGCCACCCAAGCTTATTAAGAGTCCACTTCAAAATTACTTGGGCAAAGTCACATTTTTCCAAGAGTTGATTAGAGTCTTCAATCTCTTTCTCATAGAGAATGCAATTGAAAGTGTCTGAGATGCCCAGGCGGTTAAGGCGTGTGCTGGTCAGGATCCTATCTTGAATGCTTAACCACACATAGATTCCAATTTTTGGAAGAATATAGTTATGCCAAGCAAACTTTAGGATGAGATTGGTATTTCTAGTACTTGTAACTATTGATTTATATCCCTCTTTTACTGCATAATTTACTGAGTTGCCTTTTGTCCAGATCATCTTATCCAGTTTTCCATTGATGGATAGGAAGCGTTGTCTAAGAAGACCATCTAATTCCTGTCTCTATGTTTTGTCAATGGGCAAGAGAGAAAAATCCTTCTACTTGACTCTAACTTCATTGAAGGTAAAATAATATGCAACCGTCACTCCCAATTGTTGTTCCAGTATAGTTCTAGCTTGATGCAAATTCAGGTAAGTGGAAAATTATGGTAATCCATTCCATGAGTCTTGCTAGAAAATAGCTTGATTCCCTAAATTGATAACCCAAGATAAATGAGGGAGTATGATGACTTTGCTTTTAATAATGAAGTTCCACATAACTGGTCCTGAGGGAGGATTTGCAATGAAAAGATTCTAGCCGGGTCATCTGAATTAAGATTCTTATATTAATAGATTATATTATATTATTTATTTGTCTATTTTTATATTTTTATATATTATTATTTATTTAATTTAATCAATGTCATTTAATTTTTATTTTTTATAAAATTGGATGAAGCCATTATATATTATTAATAAACTGCTTCAGAAGGCTCCAGGAGGAAAGAAGCAGAGAAGAAAACTTCCTTTCATAACCGAGTGAAAACAATATATACAAATGGAAATCAGCAAGAAGTGCCCAAAAAACATGTCGAGAACACTTAGAACAACAACCAACAAAGAAAATAGCCTAAGACATAGCCCCCAAATTCATCACAGAACCAACCAAAACATGAGTATGAATAAGCAGAGTTAAGACCCAACGTCTAGCCCAAAAAACTATAGCATGGCATTAAAAAGAGAACCAAAACACTGCAAACAGGTCACCCCTTGGCTTGACTAAACCATGGCAGTGGTAGGGGCATCGACAGACCAGAGCAGAAGTAGTTGATTCCTCAGGGGGAGGTGAGGACCTTGACTCCATTGGAACCGGATAGGCTGGCGATGAGGTATCAATGTAGTTTAATTATAATTATATATTTTTTCATTATTTAAGTGTTTAATCTTATATTTTAATTCTTATTGTCATTAAATTTTCTTCTAGGAAAAGGGACATTACATAAATTTATTATTAATTTCTTTCATGATTCCTCCTGAGTTCCTTGTATTTTCTATTGCCTCTCATAACTCCTCTCCCAAAAAGTACCAATACTTTTGAAAAAATCCCATAGAAAAACCATCTGGCCCAAGATCTTTGTCAGGGTGAAATTAATTCAAATCCATTTCAATTTCAATTGATGTAAACTCGATATTCAACATTCTATTTTGTTCTTCTGTTACTATCATAGAAATGTTTTCTAATAGTTCTTTTTGTGCCTTACGATCTAAGAAGACTCAATTAATAAATGTCTTTTTAAAGTAATTACCTATCTCTCTCAAAATTGTTGTTGGTTTCTCTAAAATGGTTCCTCTTTCATCCTTAATTCTTACAATTATATTTACATTTCTCCTTTGTTTAGTACAATTCTGAAAAAAATTTGAATTCCTATCTCCTTCAACTAGCCATGTTTCCCTAGACTTTTTCTTCCAAAATATTTATTTTGTTGTTAATACATCCTCATATTTACTAAGCATATGCTTTTCTTTGTTGAATTTGTCTAGATCCATCTATTTTTTATGACAACTTCATTTAAACTATGAATCTCAACTTCTATTTCATCTTTTTCTTTAAATATATCCTTGAAATTCTCACGGTTCCCTTCTAACATTTTTTGTTTGACGTATTTCAAATTTTAAACAAAACAATACATTTAAGATCCAGTAAACTTACCCTTCTTCCACCATTCTTCCAACAATCCTATAAATTTATCATCTTGGAACTACATTTTCTCAAATTTAAAGGGATAATTTCTTGGAGCTTTTTCTTCCTCTATACTTAGTTGTACTGGAAAGTGATCTAATCCTACATTTGTTAGAATTAAGGCTTCTAAAGTATTCTTAAATTTTATTAGATCCCCTTTAAAGAGGAATCTATCCAACCTCAATATTACTAAAGCTTTTTCTTCTATTGTTCCAAGTTAACTTCCCATTGCAGGTTTCTATATCCAGCATATTATTACTTATAATCCAATCTCTAAAATCCTTAAGAGATTGTGATTCCCGTTGGCTACCCCCACTTTTATCCTTTAAATTCATAATAACATTGTAGCCCCATCCAATTATATAACTGTCATTGTTATTTTGATTCATAAATAACTGAACTTAGGCCCAAACTTCCTTTTTTTTGTTAGTGCTTATATGATCATACATCTTAATCAGAAAGAGTTTTAGTGAACTATTTATGCTTCTGACCCAACCCCCAAGCCAACATTATTTTCTTATTACTTTATCAAAATTCACTCTTCTTGGATCCCATAATATATCCAACCCACCTAATGTTCCTTCTCCTGTAATACTTTCATACTTCCACACGTTGCGTTTCCTATTTAGCTTCTCCATTTCTTCATTGTTTAGTTTAGTTTCTTGAATCATCATAACTTCTGACTTAAAGGTAGATACACAATACTTGAATAAATGCTACTTGTTAGGGGCGCTTGGTCCGGATGGTTTTTCTGCAGGTTTTTTTTTCAAAAATATTGGCACTTTGTTTCCTTATCTTCATTACCTTGGACAATGTAACTATTCCACTATTCTTCCCCCTCCCTTTGATCTTCACTATCCAATTCCATAATTTTGTTGATTAGTATTATTTTTTTCTTTATCCAAATCTATATTCGAATTTTATTTTCATTTTCATCGTCTTCTTCCTCAACTTCCCCCATCCTGTCTTTACTAATACCCATCATGTCATAAATAGATTCCAATTCCAAGGGGACCTGATCTTATTTTCCCTTATCTTGATGTATTTCTTTCTTTACATTTCCTTCCTTGTCTTTCTCTATTTCATTTAGAACCTTTTGTTCATATGATAATTTTTTTTCAGCCTTTTCAATATTTCCTCTGTTTGAACTGGAAACCTCTCTCCTACCAATGCTACCAATGACCAACTCCTTATTATTTGTATGTTCCTTCTCCAGAATTAAAAGTTGCTCCCTTACCTCTTTCTGGATACTTTCTAATTCATCTAATATTGTTTCCAATATTGCTCTCTTTTCTTTGACATTTAATCTAGTTGTACTCTTATGCTCCTTATCTTGATTATACATGGTTTGAAAGTGATATTCATTGGCATCTGAGTTTACATTGAGTGACTCAACTAGAAATCCCCCAATTTCATTACTGAATTTTATGGTCACTTAGAGGGGTGGAACTAGTTTAATATGTTTTTTTACTACTGATATGTTCTTCTTTGATAAATATTTTTATCAAGTATATCCCCATTATAGATTGTAGGTTTCAAATACCAGCTACCTTTCTCAGCTTTTAGTTCTAGGGGATTCAAATTAGTGATCTTAGAATCTATATTAATAAGATTTTTTTCTTCTACCCTAAGATCCATTGCTTTCATATCCCATAAATGACCCAAATGAATTACCGATAACTTCTAGGATGTTTGAAAACTAATATTTTATCGGTAAAGTACCTAAACTTACCCATTTGGGAAGGTTGCATGAATGTATATCCTAGGGTTAAAATTAGGAAACCATTCCATGAGATGAAAACCATATCCGATGAATAGTCTAGTTTTACCATACAAAATTCCATTCTTTATATTTTTATTCTTACATGTAATTAATAAGATATTGTTCTCTAGGATAGAAATACTTACTTGGATGGGAAATTGGGATTTCCACCACTCCTTGAATTTTTGGATCGATTGATTGAAACTACTCCAAATTACCAAGACTCCCAATTTTGAGTAAAGCTTCCATATAGACGACATTTTTCTCGATTCTATATGAAGGATTCTATTTTCTTTCATTCTGTCTCTACTAGGGTTAGCATTGTCTTGTACACTTTTATGTTTGGAAGACTCCATATTGTATCTAGGTGGATAATCTATATTTTTTATTTGTTTCCTTGGGGTTAGGGCACAACTTCTACTACCCAATTTTTATTTATCCCCCATCTGGGCATCGTGAGGCCAACGATGATCTCTATAATCCATTTTTTTATCTAGTTTCATGACCACCAAGACAAATGCAATTAGCGCCTATAGCAAATGTCAGAGTCAAGGAAGAAAGTAGAATCTCCCAAATATTGCCTAGGGTTTGCTCATGAGATGTCAAAGGGATGCTTGAATTTGGAGCTGAAGACTTAAGTTCTTTCCCATCTATAGTTTCTTGAGCCCTATTTTGTTTATCATTTCCCTAGCGATGGGTTTGGTGATTCATTTGTGATTTTCCAAATCTTACACTGATTTTTACAGACCTTTTAGTGTTAGCCTCTAAGCACCTCTGGTTCAGAATTCTTCTTTGCTCCATTATTTTCCCTTTAGATATTCTTATGAATCCAGGCCTTTTGTGAAATTATTGTAAATATCCTATATTTCTTATGTCCTTAAGCTGAGGATGAAATATGGTAGGGCGGGGATATGAACTCACCTCTAGATGATAGCCAGGGTCATTTCCCCTATTACCTAATGGAATAAAATTCCCCCCAGAAGCTACAGATCTAGGAGGAAATTGATTTATCTCTTTCTTTTCTTGTCGTCGAGCCTTCTTGCCCAAAACCAATCACCATTCTCCATATTTGTCCCTCTGAGTAGGGCAAGGTTTTTGAAGATGATGTTTTATAATTCACATTTTTCGCATATTGTAGAGCAGAGCATTTATTTTATAAGAGTACAGTTATATACAAAACTCTACATTTAAGCCTAGGGTGTCTAATCAAATAGGTTTGATAAGATCTTTTTTTTCTAGAACGATAATATTAAAAAACTAAAAGAAATCATATAAAGCTTCTGACATTATTTTTTATTTCATTTCATGGATCAAATAACTCATCCTCTAGAAATAAGATATTAATTTTTATAAGATTAATTGAAAGAAAGATATATCTTTCATTTAATTCAAAAAATTAAAAAAAAAACACTACAAATTAATGTTATTAGAAATATTAATATTTAATTAATATTTTAAGTTCATAACCATTTTAATATTAAATTTATTTTAAATACAACTGAAAACAATTATTCAAATTGTAAAACTTATGGTAGTAAAACCTTTTCAATTAATAAAATTATTTTCATATAATAAAGCTTATTTCACATTTATAATTGAATATTTTATTATTAGTTAAAATGATATATCTTGACTTACTTTACAAATTTTTTAAAACACAAGTATGCTAGTCTACTCTACTAAACCATGAAGTGCAATAATCTTGGAGAGAAAACCAAATATAAATGCAATTTTGAAACCCAAAAGCCTATTAAATTATAAACCAGACAGACAAGAAAAAATAGAAGACTTGGAGTACTATAATCCCAAAAATGGTGTTGGCTAAATATTTTGCAAGCCACTAATACTACAACTTGCAAAATGTGTATTTTACGTAGTAGTGTGTGAGATTTATCTCTCCTCTCAGCAATAGGGGAGCCTCCCTTCTTACCACAGGTGGCTTCAAGTAGAACTGAACTGTAACACATACAGTTCCCCTTGCAACAGTAATACCGGTGGCTCAGAGATTGACTTAAGAATAATCGAATGAGACAACAATGAATTTATCTAAAGATGGAGTGATACAAGAGCTCAAAGTCTCTTGTCCTCACTTCAAATAAGTACTCTATGTATCTAAGTTCCAATATTGAATCCCAAAGTCTTCAGTCCTTGGAGTATTATAGCCACTATTTTCTATAGTAATCCTAATTCCCTGAAGCTCAAAGTATTCAGACAACTTGAATTAAAGAGTTCAAATGATACATGCAAGATAACTATTAATTTTGAGAAAGGATTAACCAATGTGACATAAGAACACACTCGTTAATTTTCAAAACCAACAACACAAAGTTTGCCAATTCTTGTTCCTTTATTCAAATGCTCAACTTTGCAAAAATGAAACTCAAAGTTTTTAGAATACAAGAGAATTGATTATAATATTCTTGCACACAATAAAATATGAATATTTACAATGAACCCCCCTCCTTATATAAAAAAGAGGAGAGAGAGGAGTGTAGAGGAAAGGGGAAAGCCTTAACCACTTTGATTTATTCTATCCTTATCTCTAACTAACTAACTTTGAACTATTCAAAGCTTATCAACAACTAACTTTGACTTATTCAATGTTTCAGAACCTAATGTACCTCCAGCATGATTACATGGTAATGTTTTTACATATTTTTGTCTAATCTATCAAAGATTCTACACTTACAAAACTAAGTGTCCTAACAACACTTTTTAAAGAAAATTGATGCACGTCTCAAACTGGCAAAGAGACTTGTGCACAATGGTTGAGTTAGGTGCACCCGTATGTTGACCTATGTTTACGGTCTTACGCGCAACACTTTTCACCTTGGATATCTCACCATTGTACCCACCCATCTTTGTCTGAAGTTGATTCAAATCCACTCTGAGGTCTTCCAGTTTATTCATAGAACCACAACTGAAGGTGCTAATCTCCAGCTCCTAACAAATGGCTTGTGCAAACCCTGATAATGCCTGCTCCTCTGTGATCACTTCTCCATATTCTTCTACTATCTTGTATGCCAAATCATTAAAGGCCTTAACAATGGTTTCCTTATGCTCAGCGCATATCTACATGGCTCCATGAACATCTCTTATCAAGTTTTTCAAAACTTGCTCCTTGTTCACCAACTGATCCAGAAACTCGAAATACATCTCCTTTGAAAAGACTATTTCATAATTGCACAAGATATCAAGATCAGCTTCCACCATCCTCTTCCATACCTCCAAGTATTCGCTTAGAGTCTTTAGTTTCTAATCAAAAGATCCAACCACCTCTTGCAAACGGTCAGTTGTCTTCTTGATGTTTCTAAAAATGCGATTTGCATCCTTGATAACCATCATGCCCTGAACTTCAACATGATTTCCCGACTCATCCATTACCTTGGTCTTCTTCCCCAAATAATCAATGTGCCACTAAATGTCCTCTGAAAGTACACTCTCTTGCTGAGAAGAAAGGCTCTTCTCAAGTGCTTCAGACAGACGAATGTTTTCCTCTTTCAACATATGTTTCTTTTGCCAGAGCTTGTCAGATCTCTTTGTAAATTGATCAAGCGCATCACAAACATCCATATGACAACCCACAAATTACTTCTTACCAAGTTCTACCCTGGTGATCTTGTAATGCACATCCTCGAGTTCATCCGCAGGCTTATCTGAAACAGGTTCAACAACTTCTGCATACTTGACGTTTTGGTCATTAATTATGACCTTGGAGACCACCTTAGCCTTCTTGTTTCTCAGAACCTGATGTTTCTCTTAGGGAAAAGATCAAATTCCTCCATGGAAACTTCAATTTTCTTTCTCTTTCGAGTGATAACACCCAACCAAGGAGGTAGAACAAAAGATGAAGCAACAACATCAACCGTGACCATGGCAGTCAATGGTTCTATCAGAGTAGAAGAAGGCATATCCATGACAAATGCCTCTACTTGTGTTGTCGACAAGATTGAATCTCCTTGAAATTTATCCCCCATGAACAACTCAATCTGTGAAGCCAAGTTGTTATTAACCAAGAGTGTGTCAAGCCTAGGTAGATCCTTGGGGATCTCATCGAACATATGTGATAGATCTTCTCTCTGTGTTGGAGCGACAGAAGAGATGGGTGTAGCAGGGACAATAGTTGTTGAATGTGCAGGAGGTATATGTATCATGAATGAATCAACATCCATATCGAGAGGAGACATGGGAGGTTCATCTACCTCTAGAGTGGACTCATGCACAACCTATACCTCAACGACTTCTTGAACTTGAAGCACTTCAAGAGTAACCGATACTTGCAACTCCTCTTCACTATCTGAGAGATCAATCATTTTAGAAGTCTTTACCTTAAGCATTGTACGCGGAGTAGGAGATTTAACCATAAGTTTACCACCTTTGATATCCAACTTTTGGATTTTTTGAACCTCTGGCGATGAAGATTCTCCCTTTCCCTTACCCCTTATTTCTAATTTTGCACCCACAAGACCAACAAGGTCAAAGTCTCTCCCGAGTTTAATCTTGATACTCTTTAAACTCCTCCTCTTCAACCAAACATTCGTGTTTGCCAGGATACTTTAGAATTTGTCCCATATAGACACATTTTCCCTTATCGACCAACATGGAGATGCAACAAGTAAGTCCTTAAGATGATGCTTCTGATACTCTTGATCCAAGATGTCATCATCATCCTCGACCCATTCAGGAACCTGAGCAAGGCGGAATTATATTCTCTGCTTGATTGTAAGGTGACAATAGTCCATCTTGGGGATGTCCACCTCTGTACACAAATCAACCCACAGATCCTCGAGACGATGAACATGACTGAACTATCTTTGAATCTTGTCATTTATTCCTCTCCAATCAAATGAGCCTTGTGCGATGAACTTCTTCAAATTAACCTCTTGAAGCTCAAATTCCATGCACTGAGCTTTCGGAACTATTTTGAGTGAATAACTGCCAATACTTAGAGGATTGCGCAAGGAAATTCCCACACCTGGGGTCTGTGTAGAGAGGACTAATAAGCTTGCACGACCATAAGTTGTCGAGATAACTCCATAAGAATGAGTTTATCTGTAGGATACCTAGGTAAGGTATATGGCTCTTCCCAGAAATACCCCACCCTGAGATAGGTGAAGTTCATAAACTGAAGAAAGATACAGCCATACTCACTTACCTTTCTCCATGCTTCGTCTGAAACCCTTTTGTTTGGAAGCTCCTTATCAAACAAGCATCATAAATATCTAAGGAATGTGTCTTGCACTCTTCTAAAATGAATGTGGCTGGACCTTAATGGAAACTGATCATAGTACTCCCACATAGGTAACTGCATCATGTCTCCCTTGGTAGATAGTCCTAAAAAAGACCCTAGGGTAGGAGCGATGTAAATTAGGCAAGAGTTCATGTAAAAAGTACGTGTATCAAGTACTTGCGCTAGCTGCCCACATATGGTATCACTGATCAATTCTCCCCAAAACAACCACTACCTTAACTTGAGGATCAAGGAAAAATACTTGTACATCCAAGGTTTGAAAATATTTGATTCTTTCAAACCCCCAACACGGCTTAACAAGGTGATGAGATCATGGACCTCCTCTTTGAATTTGGATCTGTGCATCTATTTAAGCCACTGGGCCACATTCGGCCTTTTGGTGATCAACCAATTATCATTCATATATCTCAGGTAAGTTGTCTTGCCATTTTCCCATCTTTCAAGAGATTTCTCAATCGTTAGATTCATGATAACTGGAGATGCTTGCACTTTGAAAACATGATCTATGGTATCCGGATCAAGATTGGTCACCACCATCCCATCTTGATTCTTGATCATTCTGGAGGTGGGATCAAAGTTCTTTGCACATGCCATCATGAACTCGGGTTCCAATGCAGCTGTTGGGAAAGTAGACACATGATGAATGAAGCTTTCCCGAATGTTTATCATGTCATATTTAGTGGATGTCTCCACCCTTCTCAAAAACTCGTCCATGTCCAAGTGTCCAATCTCCATATCACAGATCTCCTCCACATAAGACGTAAGCTGAGAAGGTACAATGGAGTTTTGGTATTTATCATACTGATCCTTCATTTTATTATGCCCTTTGTTCTTTGGTGAAGTAGATCCTTTCTTCGACATGACAAGGATCGTAGCCACTGTAACTGTAACATGGAAATCCCAAAAAATAAGAACTTCATCACCAAGAGAAGAGAAATCCATTTCACATGAAATAATGAATGGAAAGGGAAGCCCCTTATGTAGATGGAAAAATAGATATGAGTGGGGTTTTATGTCGCCAATGCATATTTTTGAAAAGTGGGACAAGGAGGAATCTAATATTCTCATTTTGAAGCATGGTGGAATTTTTAGGCAATTATTACATATGGGGAAATTTCACATCTTCTTTTTCAAATGTGGTTATGAAAACGTGTAGTTTTATGGGCTGACTGCATATGTGGACAACAATTTGTATATTTCATGCACTTTTGGGAAGATCACCATAAGAACGGGGGTTTTAATCCCGACTGCATATGAGAATAAATTGCATTTTCATATGCAACTTTAGAAAATATGTGAGAGGAGAAGAGAGCATAGCATAAAACAAAACAAAACAAAATACAAAAATGCAAACAAGAAAGAGAAGATAAACATTTTACCTTCCTTGGATACAAAGGGAAAAACAAACTTCTTCAAAGCAAATTCTGGAAATAGAAATGAATTTCAAATTTGCAGATTGAGAGAAAAAGATAGAGTTATATAGACCCTGAAATTGACAAGTTCTTGTGAAAATCAATGCCAATACCATGAGTCATGGTTTGGGGAAGGACAAATGCCAAAAATGCATTAAAAAATATGCATAAAACCAGCAAGAAAAGGAGATAAGGATTTAAAAACATGCCCTATCATCAAGGCATTCTTGTCTCCTTTGAATAAATCAAACAAGATTAAATTGTGAATTTGCAAGCAACGACAAAACATTTTTGAAAACCAAGTGAAAACTCACCTTAAGTGCAGTGATTTACAACATGCATTGAATGGAGAAGAAAGAGTCAAATTTTAATGACACCACAACAAGTAGCTCCAGCTAAAACCACACAGATTTGTGGATGCAAACTGTTAAAAAGACTCCACCATGCTCTTGCTGGGAAGTTAATGCATCCTGTGGTGGATGAGTTCAATGTTTTAATGAAAACGTTCATGCATATTCATAGGAAAAAGATGCCATGTTTCATCATAATAACTCCTTCCACAATGATCATTGCATGTTTTTGGCATTGATTAGTGCCCGATAACCATTGGTTATCTATGGTTTTAAATAAAAGAAAACGCATGCTTTGTGATATGTTCTTCAAACGCATATCCTAAAGTAAATGCATATGCTAAAGTATTTAAAAACAACGCTTTAGTCTTTAAGTGAGAACAGAAGCTTAGTTATGGTTTTGATAAGGGCACGTAAAACGATATGCATTTTAAATATAAATCAATGCCATGTGAGTCATATGCCATGTCAATAAAAAATGATGCCTTAGTGAATAAAACCGCATCATTTTTATTTGCTTATAACATATGCTAGTTTATTGAAAATTGACGCCATGTTGTATATAAGCCGCGGGCCTTAGACGGGCTTTAACAAAATTTAATCACATGCTACGTTTTTAGAAACCACCGCTTTAATATAACATATGTTAGTTATATGTATATGCCAAGCTTTGAACGATACTCCCAGCAGTGGTTCACTTCAAAACTCATAAATTTTTTAATTAAAACATTATATAAGATTGAAAATCGATGCCTATAGAGAGTCGTAATTAAAAACAATAACAATTCATTTTCTTTGCATATATTTAAAACATATTACTAAAAAATAATATAGTTATTTTTAGTTTTCAAAAACTAATGCTTATTTCATAAGGCCATATATATTTCAAAAAATATATTACGTCATTAAATTCTAAAAATATAGTATCATATGTTTTTTAAAAACATATGTTCATAAGTTTTGAAATTCAATTTCTTTTTAGACTTTTGCATAAAACATTATTTTTAAAATATATGCAAAGTAGATCATCATTGAAATGGAATTTCAAAATTCATAAATAAAATTTAAATTTATTTATAAATTTCATCTTTTCGTCGTCATTAGATAGAATAGAGAAAACAATTTATAATTATATGCGACTTTAAAATTTTAATGATCTGATATGCAGATATATTTCAGAAACCTACTATCATTAAAATCTTTAAGCTAAACTTCGCAGAATGACGCAAAATTTTAGAATAGAATTTAAAATCTATTTCACACTCAAAACAGCTTTCATTTTATGCAACTGACAGAAAAAATCCCATTCTTTTGACAACCTTATAAGGATGTGCGAACTGCCTGAAAACGAACTGGAAGACAAAGGCTACAAAACTACAACCAGAACAAGAAAAAAAATAAGACGCAAAGCAAAACAAAAGAAGGACAAAAAGACTAGATGCTTGCAAGAAGTAAACTCAAACAAGAACCAAGGGATAACTGATCCTGTCAAATAGAACTCCTTACAAAACATCAACACTCTTAGACAAAAATCCTACCAAACGTTGATAATTGCGTAGGGTTGACCCAATTTTGCATTCCCCAAAATTAAGGACAATAAATAGGGACCTCGTTGTTGGGGTTTTTGTTTCCTACAATGAGAATAAACTCAATATCAGTATAGGCTCCGAAAGCCTCACTTCTATGTGTTTGAGTGAGTTTCTCCCTAATAACCAATTTGAGGCCGCCCAAATATTCTGTGAATTTCCTGCGAACATAGATACAGAGGGAAGATCAAAATCATCATCTTCTTATTCGTTTGTCATTAATGATTATTGTGTCCATTTTGCGAATGGTAGGATGGGTATTTTGATGAATGAAATTAAGGAACCAAAGCCAGTGATTGAAAAGGGAACTGTTATCTATGTTGAAGTTCTTGGTCATTCTTTTAATGGAAAGGTTCTGCTTTTGTTCGGGCTTTGTGCTAGAAATATTGCATGGCAACAAGTCAGGCAGGTTCATTTCTATCTTTGATTTTCCCTTTAATTATTTTTGTTAAGCACTTTCAGTAGCATACTGCCTTAAGTGCTTTGGGACTTATCTTTAGACATTGTAATGCTCCTTTCGTGGCTTTAAAATTAGAGGATTGTTATATATTTAACTTGCATATATTGCAGACCTTAGTAAGACATCAAGTCTCAGGTTTGAACTATACAAACATCATGCTCTCTAAACTTTATCCATTAGTATTTGAGAACACTGATGGCATTTGTGGTTTCTTCTTACAAACTTGTTATCCTTTATATTCCTTTTATTTGGAGATTCTTTGTAGGTGTAGATGCAAGGATGTAGTTATCACTTGAATGAGAGGCCCTACAAGTGGCTAGTTATTCTCTTGCCTAGTGACAAATCTTGGGTTCAAGCATACATTGGGTATAGCTGTTGCTACTTTAGTCATGTGTATAATCTGCTACTAGTTTAGTCATGTTCATCATTCATTCAATAGATGTCTTGTTAAGGATACCTCTAGGAATACCCTCCTTAGTTAAGAAAAACACTGAGTGAAGGAGAGAATACCTACTCTTAGAAATTGGCCTTCAGTCATCCTCAATCCATTGAAGAGCCATGTCTCATCCACTTGAAGAGAATTACTTGGCCTCAATGATAGGTTAATACTCTATAATTTTGAATGAATGAAATATTTTAATAATGTCCATGAGGCCAAAGCAGCCTATGGGACCCCCAAAGTAGCACGCACCCTAAGATTAGGGTACCAAAGTTGAACAACCCCACAATAGGTAATAATAATCATGCCAAAGCTTTTCCTAGGAATAGTGGATTCAAACTAAGGATTATTTTCCCTATCATGAAGTGCATTTAAATTGTCAACCTAGGGATGTATACTTGAAATGGGATACTCTCATAGAGTCATATCACTTAAGCTGCAGGAAGGAAAATGCATGAAAGAAAATTACGTTATTGCTGCAGGAAGGTAAACACGCACAACTACTTACTGAAATTAATGCTGATAAATATAAGATAAAATTTAACCTGTTCTATCAATCCAAAATATTCACTATAATTATCCCTGTAGGTGTTGTAGGAACATACATGAGTTATAATGTTCCAGGAGGAAATAGTATTTTCTACTTGAAATATTGTAAATGTTGAAAGAAATTTAACCTAATCTACTCTAATACATCTTCCAAGTGGGCCTCCTTGGTCGGCTTCTAATAAATACTAACACAAAATATAACTCAAAATCACTCCTTCATTCTATTTCCAGAAAAACTGATTACATCATAGAAAAACAATACACAAAATTAAAAGAGTAACTTTGCTTTTCAATTGCAACAATGATACAACCATCCAACTAACTACAATATAGCAATCATATCCCTTTATATAGAGGATTGATATTTATTAAAAATAGAAAGATAAGGTCTAACTGATTCACGCCATAAAGAAAGGAGAATGTAACAACCCGCGACAAAATATCATAAAGACTAGATAACCGCTCAACAGAGTATTGACTGCAGAGAAAATATAGCATGGTTGTGTTCCTATATTCCCTGAAATGATATTTCTTTCAATTTTGTAGGCATGTCCCATGGTTTTATAACGGTTATCCTTATTGCAGCTGAGACTTCATCGTTCCTCATCAATGTTGTCGATCCACTCTCAAGCCGCTCCTTTTTCCTGGCAGATTAGTAGCACATGCATATATATTCAAGTCAACTATTCAACTTAATCCAAATGTTGGGACATACATTCAAAAAATTATATGAAACACTATGACATGTACAAAATATTTAGCAAGGTATATCACTACTATCTACCCATAGGTCTTGGTGGTTCCGACTGTACTTATAGCATGATCATAAGTTCAAATACTCAAATGTTTCACAAGTGTTTTGCAAATGTCTTAAAACAAAGCATAAAATCAATATAAAATGGAGACAAATTATTGTCCCATCATCTTCCCCCTACAAGAATAATGCTGATCCTCTACCATTACACTCCTTAATAATTCTCCTAAATTCTCCAACTTCGTTCTTTCCTCTCCTGCTATTCTTGAAGGTGTAGTAGAATCCTATGGTTTTATCCTATAAGTCCATCCTATAATCTTCTTGTAGCTTGTCCAACTTAGTAGCATTATTGTCATATATGGGCCATAGAATCATTAGTGGCTAAATTTTCAAGGGGCACTAGAGCTCACACCATATTTGTCTTCCTAACTGTATGTATTTAGGAGCCTGATGAAATTTTGCTTGAAGGTTTAGAGGACTGTGTGGTTCAGTCTTCTTAAAAACCTCTGGCAACCTGTTCCATTTGTTTCTGGCACTAGCTAGGGCTCTTTGAAATGTGAATTAGGACATCCCTTGATAATCTGTGTAGACTTCTTCTCTGATAGCAAAAATTATATTCCTGGTTTATGCTTTTATGCTCCCATAAGTGAGACTGAACTAGTCCCTTAGTAGAACATCGAACTTACTAATTTCAGCCCTCAAGGGTAGTTGTTCTAATTTTTCTTGGTCCCTGTAATTATCTAATTGTCTATCATAATTGGCTTCATTATGCATCCATGACATCAAGGCTCTTAGATGTATGTCTCCAATGTAGAGCAAGAGATTTCACTTAGTCTCTTTAGGAATGATGAAGTTGTTGAGATACAATTAACAAAGCAGGTTTTGTTGCCAGACAGGAAGGGTTTGGTACAAACCATAGAATTCATGGGTTGTCTTAAACTCAGATTCTTTATCTTTTATAGTCATCTTTAGTTGGAACAAGAGGAGTTTCTCTTTTAAGCAAATGACATATACTCTCGGAGGAGGCTTGCAGGCTATAATTTGGTCAGCTAATTTTAAGGCATCATCCATCTTTTATTTCTGTCTCTCCATTTTCTCCTTCAGGTCCTCTATTTCCTCCTTTTGATCATTAATTAATCTTTGCATCTTTTTCCTCTCTTCCTTCCATAGAATTGTATTAAGAACAAATTGATTGTACAAACTGAAAATAAGGGATTGCAGAGTAAACGGGCCAAATTATTCTGGCTGAGTATTTTGTCTTTTCTATTCTCTATAGGCCTACTCTAAATAGTTGGTGAACCAATTTCTCCAAAAAGGCACTATAGCATTTTGAGAGTGAGAGTGAGCTGATGGTTGAGGCAATCGAAGTTCTTCCAGATTACCTTCTTGAACACTTTGATGACTTTCTCCTGGTTCACTCTGAGATATGGGAGGCTCATTATCACATAAGTCATTTAAATTTTGAGAAAGATCCATAATTTCTGGTCGAACTGGGGAATTATATGGAACATACTCAACATGGGGTTCTATGGTAGGTCTTTGTAAAGGAACATATTGACTAGCCAGAGAAAATTGTGGAATTTGTCCTCTTATCAGAGAAATTCTCCACAAGGGAGTCTCTGTGACCTCCACAGATTTCTTTTTAATAGTGTTCTTCAGTCTCTCTACTATAGGAGTAGTTGCTGTAGGAGCCAATTTTCTTTTCTTACTTTTTGAAACTGTAGGGTTTTGTGGTTCATTCGCAGGAACTAGAGTTCCTTCACCAAATTTTATTTTTTCTCTCTTCTGAGAATAACTAGTTACATTGCCCTTAGGAGAAGGATATGGTATATTTTCATCAAGATTTTTGGGTTCTCCTTCTTGGGTGGTTGTTTCATCAGCTGGCTCGGAGGGTGTTGCTCTATCATTAATGGGTTGTTCAACAGGTTCATCCTGGGGTTGCAAAGTTTTAAACCGAACAAATTCTTCCCATGCCAATGGAGACAAATATCTAAGGTATTTTTCAACTAACATTTTAATTAGGGCGTGGTGAGAAACAAAATTTGTATTTCCTTTTTGGGTTTCTTCGGCACTAATGCTCAACATATTATACAAAAAAATTGGAATATTGACTGGAAAATTATGCCTGACATAGCTAAGCAATTTAAAATGGTGTGCATGCAAATGTTAAAACCTTCCCTCATAGGTGAGGTACCTTATAATGTGCATCGCCAGCTTGTTGAATGGGGGAGGAAGTGACATGCGCTTGCATCCTCGTTTATTTATCTCCAACGGAGGGTCTGTAGGAAGAGTGAATTGATCTTGAGATGACCTAACATCATGTTCATTGGGATAATATTCCCCAATTGATGGCAACCCTATTACTTCTAAAATGCATTCCTCTGTTGCCAAAACTGTCAAACCCCATACATTTGCCTTTCCCTCCTCAAACGTGCTCATAAATTCCGCGGTTACTTCCTTGTCAAATTTTGTTAGTTTTAGGAAATACCCAAGCCATTCACAAGCATCAAATCTTTGAACTCCTTCTACATCCATGAGAATAATGGTATGGACCACTGGCTCATGGCGCATCAAATTCCCTCCCATTATTCCAAATGCTTCCTTCTAACTTCTGCTGCAATTTGTCAATTCACAATTTCCTCTGCTCTGCAATTTCCAAATTTCTTTTTCTCTTTTTGAACCACACTGAAATTAAGGTCCCAACAACACTTAATACTATTAAAAATAAGCAATCTCTCTGTTGTACTTTGAAAATAAGCAATAATAGCACTTTTGGCAAAGAATTATAGCTTTAAGTGCAATTTTTATGCTCATAACTTGATTATGTATTTTTAGGGTCACATCAAGTCAGAAATCGGGGGTATTCAGGAATTATGGTATGGCACTTTTGCGAAAAATTAAAAGGACTTATTGAAACAGAGCACAAGTACATATTTGAAGTGACAGACAATCTCGCGAGAAATGATAGGTACGACTGGCAGTGACATGGAAATAAATTAATACACTTCCCTACCCCCTACAAAATTAAGACAAGTGTCCACACTTGTTACACTTAGCATGGGGTAAGAAACCAATGTAATGCCAAATTATAGATATGCACAGTATTAGATATAATTACCAAAATGTGTGTGCTAAAAGTGGAAAAAATGGAAAAGTTGTACCTTCCATTTTGTTGCCATGTGCACAAAAAAGGTGGTGAGAATGGAATGAGTGTTGCATAGTTATGCGTCAGCTGATGTGGCATTTATTGAAAGCATAGAAATATGGAAATGTGTGATGACGTGGAGGATGTGTGGGTGGAAGGTATAGAAGTGGAGTGGGTTGGAAAGAAGAATATTGAAAATGAATGGAGAATATAACTTCACTAGAACATGAAGTGTTTATTATGAGCATATATGAAGGATCATTAGGTTGAAGTTGTAGGAAGAAGGTTTTCACCCTCTGCTGTAGGAAGTATTACATGTTGTGCTTGTGGAGTTGTGTATCTGAATTGCTGCAGGAAGTCATCCTTGGTCTGGGGTTGATGGTATAGACAGAGTCGATGCTCGGTGACCAGTAGTTTGAAATATACTGGATCAATTGTTGTCAGCTGGACTACTCCATTGTCGAAGACATGGTCTATTTCATATGGGCCTAACCATCTTGTCTATAATTTTCTAGGTGTTTCATGAAATATGGAATCAAAGAGTAGTGCCCAATCACCTATTTGAAATTGTTTGTTCTTGATGTGGAAGTCGTGCCATTTCTTCCTCTTTTTTTTTACTATCTCTGTGTGCTCCAATGCAAATTTTCTCATCTCATCTAGAGAATTGAGATGTAGCAGGCGGTCTCGTTGTGCTGCAGGAAGATCAATGTTTAGCTTCACGGCAGTTCATAATGTTTTATGCTCAAACTCAATGGGCAACATGGTTGCTTTCCCATACAATAATTAAAATGGAGTGAATCTTGTGGTTGTCTTCCACGTGGTTCTATATGCCTAGACTGCTTTTGAAAGGCGGATGCTCTAGTCACGGTGGTGGAGGTGAACTATTTTTATGAGAATTGCTTCTATTTCTCTGTTGGTGACCTCCACTTGACCATTAGCTTATGGATGGTGGGGACTAGACTTCCTATGTCTGATGTTGTATTCTTTCATGAGTGTTGTAACTAGGTTTGATGTGAATTGTGCTCCTTGATCAGTTACAAGCTCTCTTGGCACACCATAGCAGGTGAATATTTCTTCATACAGGAACTCTGCCACTTTATGATCACAGGCATGCTTCATTGCCTTCACTTCAACCCATTTGGTTAGATAGTCTTTGCACACCAGAATGTAGGAATTTTCAATATATGGGGTGTCTATAGGACCAATAAAATCCATGCCCGACTTATCAAATGGTGTGATAACCAGTTGTGGATGTGAAGGCATTTCATCTGTGATAACACATTTTTCCATTAGTATGCAAAGGGAAAATAGTTTTGAACCATCGGTAACACCTACACCGAAAGATAGGCTTTTAATACAAATTGAAAGTACAGTTAACAAAGGTCACCGAAAAGTGTTAAGTTCAAGAGAAACCTGACAAGACAGATCACAAGAGAAACCCAACACAGTTTGTATAGTTCAACCCAAAAATGTTGAAGTGTAAACCGACATAGCAAAAATTAGAGAAACTCGATAGAGCAAGGGAACCCGATGGATAGTTCAAAGAAGGAACAACGACAGACTGACAATAGAGCAACTTGAGCATCAGTCACCGAAAGTCAATTAAATCTCGACAAATGTGGATCTGACTTCCACGTCAGATAAAACACTTATGTTTATATTTAGCATTTTGATTTGATTTAAAACCATTTCTTGAGGTACAAGAAATGCAATTGTAATTGTTTTAATCAGTCTAACTAATAAAAAATATGTAAACTAGGAGATCAATGTTAAGTTGTAAACCTTTGATCATAGAGTTATCTTTGTAATACGTTAAACTAAAATAGGTTAATCTATTGTATAAATGTGTGTGTAATCATTCATTTCAGAATGGATGTGAGGATGATAGTAGCCAAGGAGCACATCTATGGATCAGACTAAGAGTTTCAAGCAAGAACAACAAAAGATGAATTAGGTTATCAAGAACTAGATTCAAGGCTACCGAGCAACAAAGGTATTGATTAATCACAATAGGTGATACATTGTACATGTGAATTTAATAGATTTGTCATCAGCAATTGTAGATTGCATACACTCAGGTCACTGAATATTTTTTTCTACATTATAACAAGTGTAGCAAATAGAAGAAATCCTTTCAAGAAAGGTGGATTTAGCAATCCTTTGTAAATCTCTTAATCGAGTGCACGCTAAACAGTGTTGCTAAAGCTCTTAACAGAGTAGACCTTAACCAGTCTTCACATAATATTCCTAACAGGGTAGATCATCAGAAGTGATCAAATTGTAAGCCTTAACTTACCCCTTCCATTATATAGATAGTGAAGCTTTGTGGGTTTCATGCCCACCATAGTTTTTACCTTCTAACAGGGATTTTCTACATTACTAAATCTTGTGTCATGTGTCTAAACATTTCATGAATGCTTCTATGAATGTTTTACATGCTTATTTATTTATGAATTGATATAACATACACAAAGATAGAACAACAGATATGAATGGTAATACAATTGATTGCTAAAAGGATAAAGGTTAAAGTGATAAAAGTTTTGAGGGTACTGATTCACCCCTCCCCTCTCAGTACACCATTCTATTATTTCCAACAATTGGTATCAGAGATAGATCTCTTAATTGGAAAATTTTAAAGACTTAAGAGAAAATATCATACAATGGAAAGGTACATGCTAGACAAGAGTATTGAGAATCATAAATTAGAGATACAAATCTTCTATGAACAATATAAAGAAGCTAGAATAAAGACGAGATAGATGCTGGATGAAAGAAATATTATGACATATCATTTTAATGAAACAGGCTATCATGAAGAGGAGATACCTGATCTATTTGAGTCTTCAGGATCGACAACTAGCAAAGCATTAGACACATTTGAAGAAAGCATCACAAGTTTGAATGAAATCAATCAACATTTGGTTGGACAAGTGAAATTGTTGCAGATTGGTCAAGAGACACAGATATTAAGAATGACGGACGTCATGAACAATTCTAGACAAGCTGAGCAAGAAAGAACACTAGCTATTGATGACAAGAGGAATATTATTGAAAAGCTACAAGAGAAAGGGTCAAAAATACAAAGACTTACAAAACATCATCATGAGATCACCAATCAGATTATTCTTATGAATTAGGAGGCAAGTAGAATGAACATAGAACTCATTGAAAGAATAGAAGCTATCGACGAGCTAATAGAAGAAAATGAAAAACTGAAGCATGAAGTGAGATTTTAGCAACAACACAAATGGCATGATCAAGAGATCTGAAGAAAGCACCAAAAGGATGGATGATTTTCTTGATGGACAAAGAAGATTCAACAACAATACCAGACTAGGGTATACAGAAAATGAAGAATCACCATACCAAGCTGATCCAAAGAATCTCTAGACAAATCTAAGACCAAGAAAGCAGTCATGCAATCACTGTGGAAAACCAAACCACACGTCAAATGTTTTCAGGAGAAAAATAAAAGGTATTCCTAAATCCACACCTTCATTCATAGGAATTTGTTATAAATGTAACAAGAAAGGACATAAAGCATATGAAGGGAAATCCGAGGTGAAACAACCAAATAAGGAAACCTACATGGACAAATACTGTCCCACTTGCAAAATGCATGGGCACACATCTCTTGAATGTAGGAAGAAGAAAAGGAAAGCATGGAAGCCTAAAGAAAATTAAACTGCTTATCAACCAAAAAGAGTCGGTAACTCATATGTTTGGGATTACAACACATGGACAAACTGCACAGTATGTGGAAGATTTGGTCACATAGTTGTAAATTGCATGAGACAATGGATGAAAAAGTCTAGGAGCTGGAATAACCCCAGAATGGCATGTCTACACTGTCATAAATTTGGTCATCTAAGGAAGGACTACAGAGACTGAGTGACAGATTCAAGCACCTTTGCCAATGGAAACACCATTGAAGACATCAGGAAGATGAGAAACAAAATGTGGAGGAAATCTACAAACACTGATGAAGCTGGACCGAGCAATGCAAATGGTGACACCTTATCCAATGGATCTGGTGACATCACCACCCCCACCTAAGTAGAACAAGTAAGTATGGAACTGCATTATACCAACTTGTATTTTGCATCAGTTCCATTATACATTGATGAAATGCCAAACTAGCATAATTAAAGATGCATTATGGTATTACTTATTATGATTATGTGAATTCAATCTCATCGATCAATGCTTGCCAAAAATCATCGGTGTACAGCTGTCTATACATACCAAGCATCATTGGTTAACACATAAAAAGCTAAGTCACTAGTGTAAACTGAGCTCCATCGGTAATCATGTAAAAAGACAATGTTGTCTTCGCCATATACTGAGATCCATCTGTAAACAGTCAAATGAGTTGACACCTGGCTTGAGCATCACGTTCTCATCGAGAATGCAGTGTGTATTCTACTTGATGACTTCATCTTCAAACACCGATAAGTGGGCGAGCATTTATGACACGACTTAGGGCAAAAGTATATAAATTGTCGATGGAAGAGCTCATTATTAACAAAGTGATTTGAGCGAAGAAGCAAAGAAAAACCAGAGCACAAAGCGACCATATTATAGAATGACTTCAACCCTGTTCAAAGCACTGAGAAAGATTCCCAATAGTCATAGAAGGTTGATGTAAGTAACAACATTCACCAAGAACTCTATTTTCTATTACGAAAAAAATCCCTAATTTCTTAAATGATGACAACTACTTCATGAACCTCCAAGATCAAGAATGCAAAGAAGATAAAGGTCAATCTAATCAAGAATACCACTTGTGAAGAAGCTCATTACAAGATCTGTCCTGAGGTTTCTTCACAACCCAACAACACTGGTACATTCTCCAGTATACCAGCTAGGGTTTTACTTATTGAGGACGTCTGAGCATACATTCACTGCAAGATTGCAGAAATAGGAGATCTTGACGTTGAGCAAGCTTACAAGAAGCTTTGCAATGATGATGGAACAATCAAATAAGAACATAAGCACATTGAAGTGAAAGAGCTCACCCATGACCTATTATTCTTGAAGGAATTCAAGACCGAATGGATTCAGTTAGTACTGAGCAGAGTACATGACCAAAAGATATGGCTGGATGAGCCAAAACTGATAACCAAGGATGTTATACACATTGTTATTGGTTATCCTATAAGAAATAAAGTAAAGGCACTAAAGCACCCCACTTGCACTCACATTGAAAAGAACACAGAAGCATTATGGGATGGAGGAGGATTAAAGGTATCCACCATCAACGATGATGAAATAAAATTTGGAGCATGTTTCTTAGGATACAAATTCTTTCAAGCTAGCAGGATGAACAATATTGCATTCAAAGAAGTGGATACAACACACAAAATTGTTAAGAAGGGACTGCAGTTAGATCTATCAGAACTTATACTAAGGCAATTAGATGAGAACATGAGGACAATCATGACTACAAAGTCTAACTCATTGAAGTTTGGTTCATTCATTATGTGCATGTTTTTCTATTTTCAAGAATCCTTCCCATCTATCGGTGGTGTCAAATGGGACACTACCCGATGAGTGACCACACAGATTAGTGAGTTCATCAAATCACTATGAGATAATTTTGAATTAGTCATGGATGAATACTTCATTGGATTCAAAAAAAGAATGCAGAAGAGGATAAGGATACCAGAACAACTGGTAGAAAAGTATAAGACTGCCATTTGTTTTATGGTGGACATTGATTACAATGGCTAGCACCACTTGACTATGAGGTTAACATAGATCAAGAAACAAATGCTATTGAAGCATTGGCAATTGAACCATTGGACAAGTCACAATCCAAGTTTGGAACTTATGAGGAAGCCAAGGAAAGGATAAAAACTGGCTTAGTTGTGAAAAAGATTGACAGGAAGAAGGACAAAATGGTTAAGAATTTGAAGAAAAAGCTGTCGGTAAATGAAGAGGAAACATAATAGACATAAGAAATGGAGGGTCAGTCACCCGTTAGTGAAGTTGAGAAGGTGAGTGACTCAAAATCCATAGAGTCCAATGCACCACCCCCGGAGAAGCCTGGAAGATTGCTGCATATAGGACTAGATGTCAGACAAAAAAGGATGCAAGTCCTTCACCAATCAAGAAAGGTCAAGTAAGGACCTATAAAAGAAAGCCTCAAACAGGGAAAAAGGCACGAACAAAAAGAAGGAAGTTCATCTGAACTAAGGAAGACATTAAGGACACTGAACATGATGAACAACCTATTAAGAATAAGATGCCTACCAATATTGATGAGGTATGTGCATCAATGATCAAGTCAGTATCAATAAGTGACCCCAAGATTATAAAATGACTAACTTTGGACATCGAGGACCATAACAAGTTAGAAGAAGGGATCGTCACAATGATGAGTGTATTTAAATATTTACCAATTCAATTTGAAGATAAAATGTCAAAAGAACTTATGGATAGATTGTCGGCTAGGTGGACATATGCTCTAAAGGAAAAAAAAAACAAATAAGGAAAAGAGCCCTAGTTTCAGTCATGCCACCTGAATCTAAGATGGAAGAGATTGAAGAAATGATGAAGAAACATTCCAACAGGTTCTCACCAAAATTAAGAGCCTACCAAGTGCTAAAGGGAGATCTAATTAAACTCGATAGAAAAAGTGTGGATGAATGGAGAAAGATACTTAAAGTACCGAAAAGGGATTCAATCCCCGAGCCACAAGCAGCTCTTACCGACAAGCCACACAATGAAGAAAATTAGGCTAAACCGAGCCCCAAACACATCATTATAACTGATGAGGATGTAAATGAAGAAGCATTGAACACAAAATCTAATAAGGACATGGATACTGGAGATGAAACATGGCCTGATAATACTATCATTGATATTATCGGAAGAGATCCTATAGATAAGGTACAAAAAGGTGAAGATGTCACTGATGTCCCAGACCAAACTGACAAATAGGACACAACTACAGATGCTGCACAGGTAAATATACTGGGTCAAATGTCATTGTTAATACAAGCTATTAACATAATCTCACAAAAGGAAAACTCACCCAAGCCTGATGCAAGCATACCCGAGGATAAGGGTAAAGATGAACAAAAAGATATAACTGATGACCAAAATGTCATAGATGGAGCACGACAAGAAACAAATGAAGGGAAGAAAGAAAAAGGTGAAGAAGAGAAGAAAGAAGATAATATTCCTAAGGATACCAAAGGAGATGCTACAAATAAACCAAATTTTGATGTGGAGACGTCCATTGCCAACCGACAGACATATACTGAGTAATAGGCAAAAGACAAAACACCACAAAAGCCTTCATCAAGCACATCTGACCAAGCAAAAGATCTTGCTTTGGTGATACATTCAGGTGCATCCCACAAGAAGAAGAAGAGGACCAAGAAGAACAAGCTATAGGTAACACTTGATGAAATCATTGAGATATTGAAGTGTGACCCTTCTACATTAGATTTTGAATCTCTCCAAGAGTAGGGAGAAATATGTCAAAGGAAAGCTATGCAAGAAAACCTAAGAAAAGAGCACAAAGAATCCCTAGTTTTAGAAACTAGAAGGGATATTTTGACACAAATAGTTCCTGACATAGATGTTGATCAAGATGCCCCCATCCTTGATCAACTTGTCGTTCTAACCAAGGCCATCACATCTCAGAATGTGGATGCAAAAAAAGCAATTGAAGAACAAGCAGAACAAAAATATCAATACAAATTGACAAAAAAGATAAGCCAAGAAGTGGCAGTGAACAAGGTAAAGCTCTCAGAACTTGCAGATGAATTAGATCTAATAATTTTTGAAGCTTTTGCCTTAATACAAAAGTTGTGCACCTTAGAGAAATTCACTAAGGAAAATAGTGATAAGATTGCACAAATAGATTATGATGTGAATACAAGTGCACACATTCTAACCACATATGACAATGCAATCAAGATGCATTTGGAAAAGATTATGAAATATAGAAGGTTGAGACAGGAAATTCTAGAAGCAGAAACCAAGTTTAGAGATGAGGTTACCGAGCTACAAGCTCTAATGCTACCAAATTTTACACTTTTGTAACAACACATGACTTCGACAAGATAATTAATTGCCACCCCAGAGATGTCTGTAGCAGACAACATCTATGATATGCATGCCCGAATCACACTGGAGAAAATGGCTCTTGAACACCTAAAGGAGAAATGGGAGAAACTAATGGAAGACATGAAGAATTATCATTCCCATTTTTTTAATAAGTTGTAAGTATACACCTTTTCCCTTACTATCAAAAAAGGGGGAAAATGATATGTACAGTAGTAAAAAGGGGAAGAATAATATTATACAAAAGGGGAAAATGATACGGAGATAAGGTGAAAAGGGAGTATAGTATAAAGGAAAGTGTACATGTATATACATATACTATACTGACATATACATAGGGGGAGTCATAAATAACAAGGTAAATACATGGTGTACATACTACACAGTTTAGTATTGTGCACATATCAGTTTTTGATTTTAATATCAAAGGGGAAGATTGATAACACATTTTTCCATTAGTATGCAAAGGGAAAACAGTTTTGAGCCATTGGTAACACCTACACCAAAAGAAAGGCTTTTAGTACAAACCGAAAGTATAGATAACAAAGGTCACTGAAAAGTGTTAAGTTTAAGAGAAACTCGACAAGACAGGTCACAAGAGAAACCCGACACAGTTTGCATAGTTCAACCCAAAAATGTTGAAGTGTAAACCGATAGAGCATAAATCAGAGGAACCCAACAGAGCAAGGGAACCCAACGGACAATTCAAAGAAGGAACACCAATAGATTGACAATAGAGAAACCGGAGCATCAGTCACTGAAAGTCAGTTAAATCCAGAGAAATGTGAATCTGAATTCCACGTGAGATAAAACACTTATGTTTTATATAATTTAGTGTTTTGATTTGATTTAACACTATTTCTTGAGGGACAAGAAATGCAATTGTAATTGTTTTAACTAGTCTAACTAATTGAAAACATGCAAACTAGGAGATCAAGGTCAAGTTGTAAACCTTTGATCATAGAGTTATCTTTGTAATACGTGAAACTAAAATAGGTCGATCTATTGTATAAATAGATGTGTAATCATTCATTTTAGAATGATGTGAGGATGATAGTAGCCAAGAAGAACATCTATGGATCAAACTAAGAGTTTCAATCAAGAACAACAAAATATGAATTAGGTTATCAAGAACCAGATTCAAGGCTACCAAGCAACAGAGGTATTGATCAATCACAATAGGTGATACATTGTACATGTGAATTTAATGGATCTGTAATCAACAATTGTAGATTGCATATACTCAGGTCACTGAATTTTTTTGTCTATATTCAAAAAAGTGTAGAAAATAAAAGAAATCCTTTCAAGAAAGGTGGATTTAATAATCCTTTGTAAATCTCTTAACCGAGTGCACACTAAACAATTTTTCTAGAGCTCTTAACATAGTAGACCTTAACCAATATCCACATAATACTCCTAACAGGGTAGATCATCGGAAGTGATCAAATTGTAAGCCTAACCAACCTCTTCCATTCTATAGATAGTGAAGCTTTGTGGGATTCATCCCCACCACAGTTTTTACCTTCTAACAGGGGTTTTATGCGTTGCCAAATCTTGTGTCATGTGTCTATACATTTCATGAATGCTTCTATGAATGATTTACATGCTTATTAGCTTATGAATTGAAATATTGACCTATTGCCTGCTAACTAGGAGTGTAATTAGTAACATATCAGCCCTCAGAATATGCTACAAATCAGTGATGAATACAACCTAGCATGAAGGATTTTTACTTAAAAACAAGCTAAAAGACATGAAAAACAAGTATTCTAGCTTTAAAACATGAAATGAAAAATAAAGAACTAGCATGCTAAAATGGATGAAATGTAAGTCTAGAGTGAATCTAACAGCATAACAATGTAATTTTATTCTAAAAGTGAAGGCTTATTTGCTCTCAAAACAGGCTTCTATTTATAGAAGAATGGGAGAGAGAGAGAGAGAGAGGGGACAAAGTTCATTTATGAACTTGGAGGCTCATAAATGAATATGTAAGACCCTTTAATGCCCAAGGCATTAATAAGGCATGGGAGAGACATGGGCTTAAGGCATCTTTATTAATGAAGGCATTAATGAAGGCCTTAAAGAGGGAAGGGAGGATGTAAGAGAATATGGACTTTAATAAAGTCCAGCTTGAGAAAGTGGACTTTCTCAAGTGGGTGGAGTTGCTAAGTATT
>MU228335.1:952138-962617 GCA_018584345.1 Thuja plicata
TACCCATTTTGAAGGACCTTTTCCACTATTTTTGGATTTCTTCAGGATCAATTTTCTGAATGTTTTTGGTGTTTTGCAAGAACTTTTTGCTGTACAGGCTCTGCTAGCCGAACATTAAGCATAAAACTGCTTCAAATGTATTGTATTGGTAGGATCAGGAAGAATGTCCCCCTCAGGTGTAGCTAACTGATAAGCTCCAGTCCCAAAAGTAGCCGTGATAACATAAGGCCCCAGCCAGTTAGGTTCAAACTTTCCTTTTTGCTCTTTGTTAGGCTGGTTCTTAGGATTCTCTTTCAGGACAAGGTCCCCCACTTCAAACTTACGTGGTTTAACCTTCTTGTTGTAACCTTTGGACATCCTTGCTTGGTACACTTTGAGGTGATCGAACGCTTGTTGTCTGCGCTCATCTAGTAGGTCCAGAGAATTTATCTGATCAATGCGGTACTGTTCATCAGTAACTAGTCCTTGTAGAGATATTTGTAAAGATGGAATTTCAACCTCAATAGGTAGTACTGCTTCAGTGCTATAGACTAGAGAAAATGGTGTGGCTCCAGTTGGTGTTCTGATGCTTGTTCTCTAGGCCCATAGTGCCGGATTTAGTTGTAAATGCTAGTCTCTGCCAGACTTGCTCACAGTTCTATGTAGGATTTTGAGAATGTTTTTGTTCGATGCCTCAGCCTGTCCATTACCTTGAGGATAATAGACCGAAGAGCAATGTTAAGTAATGTGAAACTGTTCACAGAGGTCATCAATGTCTTGGTTTTTAAATTGGCCCCCATTGTCTGTCACAATTGAAGAGGGTATCCCATATCTACAAATAATATAGTTCAGAATGAACATAGCCACCTGTTTGCTAGTGGCTTTGATTAGCGACATGGCTTCGACCCACTTTGTGAAATACTCAGTGGCCGTAATGATGAACTTGTGTCCATTTGAAGAGTTGGGATGTATCTATCCAACCAAGTCAAAGGCCCATTGTTGAAATGGCCAATGTGCTATAAAAGGTATGAGTTCTCTGGCAAAATCATGGATGACATTCCCATGTGTTTGGCATTTAAGACATGATTTGGAAAAGTGAATAGCATCTTTCTCCATTGTAGGCCACTAATAGCCTACTCTGAGCAACTTTTTAGCTAATGAAAAGCCATTTGAGTGTGATCCACATACACCTTCGTGGACGTCTTTTAAAGCGAGATCGGACTCTTCTAGTTCTAAACATCGAAGAAGTGTACCGTCGAGACTATGTTGATATAGGTTGTTAGTTATGAGGACGTAACACGATGCTGTCCTAATCAGGGATCGTTTCTCATTTCTAGATAGATTGGCAGGAATAGTTTGGTCTGAAAGATAGGCAATAATACTGGCATATCGGGATTAAACAGGAGTATTTAAGGCACAAATTACCTGATACTGTGGATTAGCAAAGGCAGGATAGGATATTTCTTCCACCAAGAAGTCATAGCGGAATTGATGTTCCTCCAATTGTAACATAGACGCCAAGGTAGCCATAGCATCTACAGCTTTATTCTCTGATCTTGGTATTTGCTGAAAGGTGAGGAAGACAAAGTATTTCCCCGAATCATCAACTAGTTGTTTGTAGGGCACCAATTTCTCATCTTTTGTTTGGTATTCCCCATTAATTTGATTGATAACTAGTTGGGAGTCACCGTATATGTGTAGCTCAATGATCTTCCATTCGATGGCGAGTTTGAGGCCATTGACCAATGCTTCATATTCAGAGATATTGTTGGTACATGGAAACATTAATTTATAAGATTTGGGAATCTTATATCCTTGAGGGATAATGAAGAGAACCCCAGCTCTAGATCCTTGTTGAGTGAATGACCCGTCAAAGTACATCTTCCATGAATGTTCGGTGAGATGCATGATTGTTTCATCAGGGATTTCAACTAGTAATGGTGTATCATCTTGAAGTGGTGAATCAGCTAGTTGATCGGCACGCACCTGTCCTTTGATAGCCCTCCTTTCAACATACTCAATGTCAAACTCACTAAGAATGAGGACCCATTTTGCCAGGCGGCCTGTCAATGATGTTATGCTTAAAAGATACTTCAGAGGATCGATCTTAGCTATGAGCTTGACTGTGTGAGAGAGCATGTAGTGTCTTAATTTCTGTGATGCGAAGACAACTGCTAAACATGCTTTCTCAATAATGCTATAATTGAGTTCATAGGCGACTAGAGTTCTACTAATGTAGTAGATAGCTCACTCTTTCTTTGTTTCATCCTCTTGTGCCAGTAATACTCCTAGTGATGTAGTTGTAGCTAAAATATACAGGAGCAAAGGTTTCCCATGAATAGGTGCCATAAGAATTGGTGGCAAAGCTAGGTAGGCCTTTAATTCTCTGAAGTTGGTTTCACAGTGTTCAGCCCAGTTGAATGTAACCCCTTTATGTAGTAGCTTAGTAAAGGGTTGTGCCTTATCTGCAAGTTGGGACATGAATCTCCTGATAGACTGGAGTCGTCCTTGTAGTGTCCTCTTTTGACTGATATTATGAGGAGGAGTCATTTCTAAAATAGCTTTTACCTTTGTTGGATCTACCTCGATTCCTTTTGTTGATACTATGAATCCTAGGAGCTTTCCTGATTGAACTCCAAAGGCACATTTCTTCGGATTGAGCCTGAGTTGAAATTGTTCCATCCGATCCAATATTTTCCCTAAATCTGCAATATGAGTACCTCTTTCTTTGGATTTCGCCAGTGTGTCATCGACATAGTCTTCCATGTTTTTGTGCATCATGTCATGGAATATGGTTGTCATAGCTCTTTGATAGGTTTCTCCGACATTGTTTAGCCCAAATGGCACGATGTTCCAGCAAAATGTGCCCCATGCACATGTAAATGCAGTTTTCTCTTGGTCCTCAGGGGCAATCGTGATTTGATTATAACTGAGAATCCATCCATTAAAGAATACATCTGGTAGCCAGTTGTGAGGTCTATAATCATGTCAATATTTGGTAAAGGGAAGTCATCCTCCGGACATGCTTTGTTGAGGTCCCTGAAGTTTGTGCAGATCCTAATAGATTTATCAGTTTTAGAGATAGGGACCACATTGGAGATCCAAGCTGCATAGGCAATGACCCGAATGAATCCAACTTGTAACAATTTTTCTAATTCTGCCTTCACCAGTAATGCAACATGAGGATGCATTTTTCTAAGTTTTTGTTTCATGGGCTTGATCCCAGGAGCTATAGATAAGTGATGCATAATGAGATTGGGATCTAGTCCTGGCATATCAGTGTAGGACCATGCAAAGTTGAATTTTTTCTCCTTCAAAAATTCTGTGAATTGTAGCTTCTCTTCTTTTGATAGGGATTGTGCTAGATGAACTATCTGAGGATCTTCAGTAGTGCCCAATTTCACTGGTTGTGTTGGTTCAATTAATACTGAAGATCTTTCCTGAAAGTGTTCCGGGAGGATATCAAGAGTCTCATCCTTTGGCGCCTCTGAGAGGTTTTCACCATCGGATACATCTTTTTTCTTTATTATTTTGGGATCTGATACTGCCACAGAGTGGTTTTCACCATCAGTTCGCTTTTTATTTTTATTTTTCAATTTGTGACTAAGAAACTTGATATCTTCCTGTGACATGTTCTCACTCCTTGCATTGGTGGAAGAAGGGTGAGGTTCACAAGCATTAAGGTAACAAGCCAGGGAGTGGTCGTTGGAAAATGTGAGCATAGGTGTAGGATCTGTTTCAGTCCAATCAATGAGGTTTGGGAGAACCAATTTTAAGGAGTTAGGTTCTGAGAAGGACACCATCGTGTTGGCATCACAACTGTTAACCGACATGACACAGTCTGTTAAGTTAATATCTTCGATGTTTAGGTCAATAAGAGAGAGATCGTTGTTAAAAGGGTCATTATCAAGCATATATGGATCGAAATCTAGTGACTCGTCAGTAGATAACTCATCATCATCTCTTTGCAAAAGGAGGCTTCTTGCTTGTAGCCTATGAAATTCTCGTAGAGTTATATATTCACCAGTTTCTCCGTCAATGATGGGAGGAAGGAACTCTTCTTCTGCTTCAGGAGGATCAGTGTCGTTGATAGGGATGTCAGGTCGTCTACTAGGAGTTGTGGAAGCTGCAAACATATGAATTGTGTCTATCCCAATTTCTTCAGGAGCAATGGATAACTGATCATACTCATAATCATGAGAGTCTATGACATCATGATCAGATTTATTCAAATATTCAACAATGTTTATTTGATGGACACGGTTAGCTACTTGTAGATCAAAGTGAGGTAGATTGAGGACATGTGTGATAGTGACCAATTGCCCCCAGTTAGGATGTAAATTTTGTGGCCGGGGTTCCTCTTGAGTGATAGTTGCTACGGTGTCTCCAACTTCTTGAATGGGTGGTTGCTCTAGTAGAGGAGCATGAAGATCTTGTGGTACCTCAAAACTAGGTACATAGCGTTCGCCTTGATATTCTGGGTTCTTTGTACCAACATGTAGCAATCTCTCATAAAGTCATGGGTCTGAGGCTATTTCATTTGTTTTATCACTCTTTGCTTCGGAAGGTGGACTCTGCTTTGGAGTAGGTTTGTTGAATTGAGTATTGAAGCCCAATCCTATTTTATCTTTGTTGAGGCAGAACTCCATGGGTATAGGTTCAATGATCCCTTGTCCTATGTCATTCAGAGGTCCTTTTCCTTTGTATCCCATTTGTTTGAGGAAATCATATCCTTTTCCATACTGCTCCGGGGATATCTTTACATTTTTGACCTCAGAGTCCACTGGTTCTTCTTTGTAAAGCCAATTTAAGACTGCCTGCTCTTCTGTGTTATTTGAAGAAGACGTGGATGCCTTTACCATACCTGTAGCTTTGTGTACTTCTGGTTCATGTACTGCAAGAGGTGTGAATGTTGATGATGGTTTTACATATGATCTTGGTGATACTGGAAGCTCTGTCAGGGAGGGATTCAGGTCCAACTTGTATTCTCCCATACTTGTTTCTTGAAGTTTCAATGTCTTGCTAAAGCCTTTCATGACCATGTCCTTGGTAGTTTCAGGAGCAACTGTATCCATAGCCTCCTTGTTGTGTGGGACCATGCTACCTGCTTTAATATTGTTGCAAGCATAGTTGGCATTTGTAGGAATTGTGACCTCTATTCCATTATGTGGAAATTTGATGCATTGATGATGGGTGGATGGTATAGCCTGCATCTTGTGGATCCATGGTCTCTCTAGTAGAATGTTGTAGGCTAGTGGTAGATCCAAAACTTGATATATAACATCTCTTTCAATCGGTCCAACTCTGATGGGTAGACAAATAATACCGCGGGAGGATCTTTCTTCCTCATCATATGCCTTGATGGTAATTTTATTTCTAGAGTCAATTGTTTGCTCTGAGAGGCCTAACCTCCTGACAAGATCCAATGTACAAATATTTAATCTGGCACCTCCATCTATCAACACACATCTAACACGGGATTTATGGATAAGAACTTCGATATGGAGAGGTTGATTGTGTGGATGGGTCAATGATTTGTCATCCTCCTCAGAAAAGGAGAGGTAATGTGGTGCTGATATGTGATTGACCATCGCTTGGAATTTGTTTATATCTATATCCTTCGGAACATTAGCAGCATGTAGAGCTTGTTCTAGGATTTCTCTGTGCACAGTGGATATTTTGAGTAATTCAAAGATGGAAATCTTGGCAGCAGTTCTTTGCAATTGATCCACCAAGTCATATTTTGCTCCGGGAATAGTGATCACATGTTTTGCTCCTGGTTTAGGTATAGTGATAATGGGAACCTTGGGTGTAGATGTTTGTTTTGGAGGTCCATTGATCGTAACTTGTGCTTGGCTCCGGGTTACAACATTTGTGCAGGATGAGGCTCCTTTGATGGTGACCATGTTGATAGATTCATCTTTAATGTTGAGCATATTGATCACATTGTCACTTTTGGAGTAGGTGTAGTTTACCTCATTACCTTTCCCTTTGGATGTTTCTCCTTGATTGTAACTAGGGAATGGTTTGTTAAATGCTGTGTGATCTTCATTCATAGTGTGTCCATCTACCTTGATTTTTCCCCCTTCGATGAGGTCCTGGATAATGTGCTTGAGTTTGAGACAATTATTTGTCTTGTGTCCCTTGTTTTTGTGGAAGATACAGTAAGAATTATCATCCCACCATCTAGGTTTAACCATTGGTTCCCAAGGTTTAGAATCAGGAATCGTGAGGACTTTGTTATCCACCAATGTTTTTAAGATGGTCTCAAGAGGTTCCCCCAAAGGTGTAAATGTTCTTTGGGGTTTTGAATTCCATGTTCGTCCCTTGTCATTATCGTTGTTGTTTTTGGGAATGGAAGGTGTTATTTTAGCCTCCTTGCTTGCTTGCATACCGTTGGTAAGATTGAATGCTTCAGTTTTGGAATTAATGTGGGAAGCATCAACCACTCCGTCATTGAAAACATTTTTATTTTGTTTCCACCATTTAGGTTTGGAATTGGAGCTACTGCCTTTGTTTTCATTTTGAAGGGTAATCTCTCCCTTTTTGACCATGACCTCCTCGATACGGAGAGCATTCTTAATCATCCTGTCGAAGCTAGGAGAATCTTGCATTTGTAGAGCGTAGCTCAATTCAGGTATGAGATTGTTAACAAAGATCTCCATCTTTTTTGTTTCAGGTATGAATCTTGAATATCATGCAAATATCTTCCTCCATGTTTGTAGGAAGTGTGTAAAGGATTCTCCTATTTTCTGCTTGGTATTACATAAATCCATCATGGTAACATCGTGTTGAATGTTGTAAGAATAGTGTTGAATGAATCATTGCATCAACTCTTCAAATATTTTGACTTTGGGATTCAACTTTGAAAACCACTCCATGGCGTTTCCTCCTAGACTTCCTGGAAATAGTCTCATGAGGTAAGTGGGTTCATGCATGTACTCAATGCTAAGAGTGCAAAATTCTCTTACATGATCATGTGGATCGGTTTCCCCTGTGTATTTGTCATATTTTGGTCTTGCCACATTAGGAGGAAATAGAATCATGGTGATACTCTTATCGAAAGGAAATGGACAAATGGTGTCCAAAGAGTATTTTGTTTTCGGTTTATCCTTCTCTTGCTTGAGGTTGGTGAGCTCGCTTTGCATTTGATTAAGATGATTAGTAAGGATGGATATGGGGTTTGGTACCTCCTTTTCCTTGAGATCATTCACATCAAAATTCTAGGGTAATTTAACACCCGTGGATGCTAAGTGGAGAAAGTATTTTTCTTTGTCATCTCTGATTATTCATTCCAATAGTTTGTGGATCCTTTTGCTTTGTTTTAACTTCTCGTATTCATCTTCAGGGATTTCTTCATCACTATCAGACCCAAATGGATTACATTCAAACCTGGGTCTTTCTTCTTCTTTCGAGCCTATGGATTGTGCTTGTTTGCTATAATCTTCAAAGGCTTTACTCCAATTGTTAGTATTGCTACCCATTTGAGGTGAATCAAGATCGAACAGGGAATTGCGAGAAGTCTCTCCTTGAAAGTGTGATGTTTTAGGAGGTACTTTGGATTCTTTAGTTGTGTACTTTTTGCATCTTGTGTTAACCATGAAGTTTGTTTCTCAACTTCGTCAACGTGTCCCAATAGTACTAGCAAGGATTACAGATCGTTCAAGTGGGTGTGTCTAGGTAGAAGTAACTGTTTGTTTGTTTGGTGGATGTAAATGATTCTAGCGTCAGAGGGTTAGAATGCCCTGATAGTCAGCTAGGAACCAAGTTGTTGATAGAGAATGGGTAGACCACACGTATTGAACTGATCGTGAAAGACTGACTGAGCATGCAAGGTAGACGTTTTGACAGTGTTTTGAAAATAACAGCAGGGAGACCAGGAGAGACAACAGGGACCAACTAAAGAGAAAAAAGGGTACCTAAAACAACTGATACTTCCTAGGAAATACTGCTAGAAATGCCCACTCTCCAAGATGCGAGCTCCCATATACGATCCTCTGATAGAGCCAGATGCGATCCTAAACCCTGGATACGATCCTAGAAAACTGAATGTGACCTGTTGCTTGACTAAATACGAGCTTATGCACCAGATACGATCTTAAATACAGGATACGACTCAGGAAATATCGGATGCGATTTTATGATGGACTTTGTTAGTTTAGTTCATTTGGAAAATTTGCATTTTTGAGGAACATGAATTCATTTGTCTCCAAATTGCATCAAGGGGTATTTTGTCGGATGTAAAAGATGTTTGTACTCTAGGGTATGAAATTTATTAATTGTTTATGAGGAGCTTATCTTTTTAATGACCTTTTTGACAAATCAGACAATTTTGCTTTGTTAGAAGGGGTGAATCTAAACACACATCTTTTTCCTATTCTCTAGGTGGAGGATGAAAATTGTTTGCTCGTTGACTTAGGTACACACTCAAATGCTAATCAGAATACAATCATCACCAAGCATGCAATGGCTCCAGTCATGATGTTGTATTAACTAACTCCAAACGCAAGTGAGGGCACGATATGACGAGTGTCTTGGGGCAATTACTTTTTGCCTTGCACAAAGATTATCACCCTTTCGGAGATGAATTAGGAATTCTTTCAGTTGAATGTGTTGTAGATTATTAGGCAATCCATTCGAAACTGTCCCCCATAGAATTGCACAAGGAAAAATTGAGGCGTATAGCCCTATGAGTACCTGAATATATATAGTCTCGCAAGCAAGATTGAAGCGGCTCCGCTCTATATATACCCCGATATGTTCAAGGAATGATGTCAAAATTCCAAGAACAAAACCAGTTCCATCTTCTGAGGCTTTGGCCTACAAGGAAGCAACTATTTATAGTGAGTTGGAAGGGTCGGCGTAAGACCTGTCCTCACTTGGGTCGTTTCCGGGAATTTTTTTCTCAACCGGCAGGCCCTCTACTGTTAAAAAGAATGGTAACCAGGATTGGCGAGCTTAGGAGTTCTAGATTTCTGATTCTTTAAATGAAGAAGAGCATACTCTCCTATTCCATGCCATTTTCTCCTCAAACACAATAAACGATGTTCTTTCCCCAAGCCATGTTGAGCTTGTTTTAACAATTCCTATTTTAAAGAAGATAGCAAGGGAAAGTTTGCCTTGTTCATTTACCACATTGATTTGGTGATTTGTGTTTGTTCAATTTCTGATCCCAAAAATAGTTATACAATGAAGTTTGTTCAATTAACCCACATATTTAATGCTTTGTGTTGTTCATTTACTATCCCAAATTGAATTAAATAGTTTGTTTGTTTGTTTAATTACCCCCAATTTTATCACAAGTGATAAGACAACGTTCGACTTTCTGATTTTCCTCAAGAGGAAAAGAGCATAATATCTAGTTGCTTATCAAATGGGAAGAAATGGTTTTATGTTATGAAAACTGGGAAATAGAAGTCAAGACGGAATGGGTTTGGGTAGCCTGCGAAAACCATGTTAGTACTTTGCTTAATCTGATTCCATGAAACCTGTTAAGAGGTACCTGCAAACACTTGTTAGGCTATACAACACAGAAACACAACTAGTTGAACTTGTTAGGATTAAGTAAATCAAAAGGTCAAGCTTCAAAACTAGATGCAATCCTAAATTCTTACCATATGCGATGCAGTATTCGGGATGCGATCTTATTCCCCAAATACGAGCCTGTGCTGACCAGATGCGACCGAAAACCAGATGTGATCCGAGAAATCTCGGATGCGATCCGGAAACCACGTGGTGCGATGTCGTATCCAGGATGCGAGCCTGCAATCATATTTTCGATTCTGTGTCTGATTTCTGAGTCTGTAAATGGCCAAAAATTGTTAGAAAAAGAGGCTAAAATCAAATTCGAGCCCCACGGTGGGTGCCAGAAATGTGTGTGTGTAAATGGGTACCTGTTGAAAATGACACAAACACTCAATAGATCATTGCATTAGCTCAAATGGTTAGTCAAAACGTTAGAAACCACTAATATCAACCTATTGCCTGCTAACTAGGAGGAGTGTAATTAGTAACATATCAGCCCTCAGAATATGCTACAAATCAGTGATGAATACAACCTAGCATGAAGGATTTTTATTTAAAAACAAGCTAAAAGACCATAAAAACAAGTATTCTAGCTTTAAAACATGAAATGAAAAATAAAGAACTAGCATGCTAAAATAGATGAAATGTAAGTCTAGAGTGAATCTAACAGCATAACAATGTAATTTTATTCTAAAAGTGAAGGCTTATTTGCTCTCAAAACAGGCTTCTATTTATAGAAGAATGGGAGAGAGAGAGAGAGAGAGAGGGGACAAAGTTCATTTATGAACTTGGAGGCTCATAAATGAATATGTAAGAGCCTTTAATGCCCAAGGCATTAATAAGGCATTGGAGAGACATGGGCTTAAGGCATCTTTATTAATGAAGGCATTAATGAAGGCCTTAAAGAGGGAAGAGAGGATGTAAGAGAATATGGACTTTAAGAAAGTCCAGCTTGAGAAAGTGGACTTTCTCAAG